>JARFJB010001896.1:1567500-1597500 GCA_036346205.1 Vesta saturnalis | reverse complement strand
GCAAGTAACGCTTTGTAAATAGTTGTGCATTTACGTTGAATTAAATGAAGAATTAGTTAAAGTAGTTTTGGTTGAAGTAACTGTCATAAATTAAGTTCGAGTAGATATAAATAACATTTGTTGTTTGTGAAATTTCACATGGAAAAAGTACCGTAGTAGTATACTGTCGAATTATTCAGTACCTGGTGGATCTGTTGTCCGACCCATTATCGTAGTTCAGAGGAGGAAGAACATCTCTTTGTCGTTGGTGTTATGTAAGGTAACGTTTATTTTATTTTGGTGACAATAAAGTGTGTTTTTTTATGTTTGTGTTTGTGTGGGAGGATATAAACGCTTGCTTGTGTAATCTATCGTATATAGCCCCTTCAGTAAATTTTGGAAACAGGCCTATTCATCCTCACAATTTATTGTTTATATGCTGATTTTCTTTGTTGTGCAAATTCTGTGTATATTTTGATTATTTCTGTTGTATTTAATGAAAAGTATTTATTTATAATACATGGTAACTGACCTTGCAAGCGGCGAGTGAAATTTTATTAGTTTTATTCTCTTGTTTTGAAATTACGAAATTTAGTTTTTTTAGGTAACTGTGTCAAAATTTGAGATGTAAATGTCATAATATACGACCATTGTTAATGTTCATAACTGTTTTATTGGTAGATATTGATCTATTGTCATTCGTCCTCTGTGCTACAATTTTGACGCAAAGTAATAAGCGAAAAAGCCTTTTGATTCACATTTAAGATTACTAGTAATTGACTTCATTTGATGAAAGTTATTTAAGTTTTTTTAATTAATTAATTAAAGGTAACTTTTGTAGGAATGAGATTCATTATGGTTTGACGTACTGCATTTAGATAACGTAGTAGGAGATTGCTGGCCAAACAGCTTATTGTATTTTTTCTGCATACCGGGGTATCTCGGAAAGTTGCGAGATATCTTTGAAGTATTTTTATAGGTATCGACTTATCGATTAGAGACATTCTAGTGCCTGATTTGCCGAACAGGTAAGCTAATATAATTGTTTGTTATGGCAGCTAGGCAACTTATTTTGGAATTCAGGTATTACATCCCGATATCGACATTTGATAAATTTTAAGATTTCATAGATTTTGTTTTGATCGCGTTTGTTTAGTTTGTGGCGACATATATTTTTCGTTTTAATTGAATAATTAAATTGTCGTGTTTCCAGTTATTCTTGGATTAGTTGAGCTAATAATTTTTGACGTAGATTTATCGAAATATTTAGTGAGTTTTAGGTTTTATTTCCTGTACTTCCTTTACGGGCTGGATGATCTAGTGAGTATTTATCCTGTATCAATATTTAATCTCGCCCAACGTGAGTAACCGCATCAATATTCTATCGCAATTCGCTATAAATCCGTCTTAAAGGAGGAATCCTGCTTTAAGAAAACCGCATCTATAATATTTCATATATAAGTTAGATCCATTAGGACAGAATAATTAGGCAATCTATTCGTCGAAGCATTTAACCACGTAATATAAATAATTAGTTAGTGAATTCTGTATATAGTTAGTTAGTTTAGCTCCGTAAGATATAATTTTAATAAAACGTTAACCTGAAAAAGATTTTACTGTATAAAAGCAGAACCACATCATCCATTCGTTCAAATGTAGAAATCGCATGCGCATAAACTATACTTTAGAGTATTGATTTTTCTGGTTGACCTTCTAGCGAGCAAGCGCCAGAATTACCCACATTATCGTTCCAAGCAACCCAGCGGTACCGTTAGGATAACTGTGCATGGACACCCGTCGGCTTCTGTAAACAGAACCGGCATTAAAATATTAAAATAATTTTAATAAATCGTTTTAATTAATACTAATTCTATTTTCACAGAAACGTCCCAGGATCGAACAGCGGGAGGACGGGAGTCCATAATAAAACCCAAACAAGGCGTCTTTTAGTATTGATTCTTGGCACGTGCCTGCTTCCGTAGCCAATTTTATGGAATTAACGTGGGGGTTCAAATCTACTGCAGCTTAAATAGAAACAAATTTGCCTTCTCCAGTTTGTGGGTGTCCTCGCCTCCTCTTCTTAAATTTTAGATTTCCAGTATTTCTACAACTACCTTCCAGTCATATGGGAACCGTTCTCTCCATAAATTGGCCGCATGTCGATAATTTCTTCTACGTTCGCCCAACATCAATAACGTATTGACTTGTAGGTCAAAATTGGCATTGGCCATAATTTACACGGTTTGAAAGATATTTATTTCTTGTAATATTAATTACGACAACAAAACGTCAAAAACTGTTAGTTACAAACTTGAAATAAATAGTTGCCTTGGAAATGACGACACATGTTGCTATTTGTTGCAAGTATGGGCCTACCTTGATTAAAAATACCATATAGCTTCTACTGCGTTTCATTTTAATTATTATAAAAACCATTCAAACAAATTTGATGATTTCTTGTAATAATACATAAATTATATCATTTCAATTGAAATGTTAATGTCATCTCCACTACGAAATATTAATTAGATCGTCAAAATACGCCCCCCTTGTAGCATGTTAATATTCTAAAGTTCCATTCTAAATAGTTAAACGGTTATCGAGATATCCCCTTGTATTCACATTGTGTAGTACTAGGGATGGAAAAGTTATGAGCTAAAATTTTAACTGTTGTTAAATCTTTGACATTTCAGTGATAAGGATATGTGTCCTGAGGGTGAACGTACGCGTAGATACAAAATCGAGCCATGAACGAAATCATTTTAACGTGTTAATCGTTTCAATAGCAATTGAAACTAGGCTCCTAAAAGTAGAAAGATAATAACAAATATTTAAAATATTAATGTCAACAAAACTATATATGTATATATAAGATATTTAAACCCAATAATATAATTGATAGAAATGTTTAATAACTAAATCCTTAATAGACAAAATGTCATTTTAAAATGACATTCCAGAACACTATCTGCGTACAAAAGCTAACGATTAAAAATGCCATAATAAAATGAACAATTAGCAAAATTTAACCACATAATAGTGTAAAATTGTAAAAGCTTCATTCAAAAAGTGTAAAAGCATACGAAAATAATAACCTAGATATAACAAATTACTCTGGAGGGCTAACCCTCGTCGAATCAACAACGGCAATCCACTTGCTACCCCACTCCCATCGGAGCGATCTAATTAGCCTTGTTTTACAGATATGCTTAATAAAAGGCAAAGCCAAGTAGATTTTATACTTGTTCCTTTGTACTCTAAATCGAAGTAATTTAGGGTAATTGATGTTGCATTTGTCATAGGAACGACGAAATTGAACTTTACTGCAAATGCCGTTGACGAATTTTAATGGCTCTCTTATTGTTTAATTAATCATAATCTGTACTTATTGATTTAATGCAGGTTTAACAAAATAGTTGTACTAAAAACTTATTTAATCAACTAATTCCAACTAGTTGGGACTACTGTAACCATTTAAACGTACGTAAGTAGGTACGTAAGTTAATACAGGTAAGTATTTCAAGTTGCTTTCATTCTTAATTTAGTAAACAGTTGGATCTTATTGTCTAATAATGGTTTTTAATGTAATATTTCAATTAAAGTGACATGCGTCACGTCAGGACAAAGTATGTCGTATACAAAACGTTGGCATAAACCTTTACAAGTTGACCTGTAGGAATAAAACTAAAACTTTTATGGTTTTATTTCGACTTTTTATTACAAATATCTGGTGTGAAACACCACACGACCTTCCAACCTACAAAATGGAAATTAAAAGAAATGAAATAATTTTAATAACATTTTTTTAGGATAACTATGCAACATCTTTTATAAGAAAGAAACCCAAAATTAATAATCTGTCAAACAGACGTTTAAAACTTCATGAAAAACAGAGGTTAATAGACATCTAGATGCTAACTTAAATTAAAAGAAATGAAATCCCTTTAAATTCAATTTCTGTAGAATAACTATGCAACCTGTTTTTTTTTATACGTTCATAACGAAAACAGGCAACATTGTAAAAAC
Source organism: Vesta saturnalis (assembly GCA_036346205.1). Classification (NCBI taxonomy): domain Eukaryota; kingdom Metazoa; phylum Arthropoda; class Insecta; order Coleoptera; family Lampyridae; genus Vesta; species Vesta saturnalis. The sequence continues at coordinate 1,593,495 of JARFJB010001896.1, read as the reverse complement.
AAAAACAGTCATCTATGTCAGAATGACATTTAAAACTTCATGTCCGATAGAAATTCATAGACATAAATACATGTTAACGTAAATAAAAGTTCCAAAAAAAATATCGATAATACAGCTTCAGCATTTTCAATCATATTTATTTAATTTTCACATTTACTACGTTTTACATTAAAAAACTTTATAAAGAAAATTTATGTACACTTAAATTTTCTTTAAAAAATACGTCTATATTTTTCTTATAAAATTAATCGTTATTCAGATAATGAAAATATCTGGTGTAGATCACCACACGACCTTCCAACCTACAAAATGGAAATTAAAAGAAATGAAATAATTTTAACAACGTTCTTTTTAGGATAATTAAGCAACCTCTTTTATAATGTTAATTACGAAAATATGCAACATTGTAAAAACAAAAACAATAATCTATGTCAAACAGACGTTTAAAGCTTCATGTCTAACAGAGGTTAATAGAAAAAATTAAAGGAAATGAAAAAATTTGGATCATATTATAATAAGTTTTTGTTATGAACGAATAAGTTCAAAAGTAAATATGTAATTAAAAATTATTATGAATTTTATTAACAAAATTAATAATAATTTTTTTCTTCAGACGTCAATAAAAGATGACATTTTAAACTTCACCTGACAACGTTACAGTTTGACATTCACCGGCGGCTGCAAAAGTCTTTTGCATCCCCTCGCAGCGGATCCAAAAGTAATGTAAGTTAATAACTCAAACACCCAATTTGGAAAACAACGAAAACAAATTTATTGTTTAGAGTTATAAATATTAAAAGTGCAATGATTAAAACTAAAATTTTCTCCAAAATAAAATCCGCAGAAGTAACGGTGGAGGTGTTGCTGCATTCTAAGGAAATGGTCTTTAATTCTTCCTCTTCTACATGAACTTCTGTACTCGTAGCGCTTGCACTAGGTGCAAAAATTTTCAAGGCTTCCTCTTTTTTTGTTGCTAGAGAGTCGTCAATATAACGCTCAGCTACAGTGCTGGATTTCCAGCCACCATGTCGCTTCAAGGACATTAAATCTGCGCCGCCGTCCACTAACAGTGCAGCTGAGGTTCTTCTTGGACAATGACCTGTGTATTCTGTATAGTTCGCTAATTTTACGAAAAAAGCTACCTCCCTAGGACACTACTTATTTTATGGATTCCCATCAACGCTCTTAAGTATTTTCCATTTCCATATTTCAAATCTCGTAGGCGCAAAGCCTACAACTATAAATGATTCAATTTTTTTTGCTATCTGGAATTTTAACATGTAGCGGAGTTTTCAGGTTCTCAATGTCGTCTACCTTCATCTTCACCAATTCATCGCAACGACATGCCTCTGAGATATCAATAATCAAAACTACCTAAAAAATACAAAATATGAAGACTTGTTTTCATTCTATTTCTAAAACTTACCTTCATTGCCAAGTATTTTTCGTCCGACGCTTTCGATAAAAATTTATTAAATTGGTCTTTTGTAAATACTTTGGCCTGCTTTGGGGTGTATCCTTCATTCCGCTTCTTTAGATATGCACGAAGTTTCAAGTATTTGCTTATATCTGCGCCATGTCGAATGCTCAATAATGATTTTACTATCGAATATTGGGACCACATTGTCGAGCTCTTCATTTTCATTTTTATTGCTAATTCAGCAAAATTCAGAGTAGCTTTTAATATTTCTTTCATCGCACCATTTTATAAATTGCTGAAAAGCGCGATCGTGTAGGTAATAGATCATTTATTGCTGTATTAACCGCTTCAGTAATTTCTGACGGCGTGTAGTTCTCCAAATCCATCATGCTCCTAACAATGTAATATTTTAATTTACACAAATAGAAAAAAAAAGTTTAATAAAATACGTAGAATAACACGGAGAATCTGCTTGCCAGAGCACGCTAAGTAAATCTAACCATTCCTCATTTTCACCATCTAACTATTTTTCCTTATTTCATATTATAGTGTAAAAAACGTCTGAAGAAAAAATGGTATATTTTATGCGGAGCAAAGTGACTTTTTGTGGCTCATCTGTATTTGCCGGACTCACTACGTTCGTCCGCCATAAAAAGTGCCACTTTAGCTCCTTATAAGATAATATACTATTAAATTGAATTATACTTTTTTAAGGTAAACGCAACCTCTTTTTTATACGTTCATAAAGAAAACAAGCAAACAAAAAAAATCAATCTGTCAGAATAATGTTTAAAATTTCATGTTAGATACATATTAATATATACTGGCTAACTTAAAAAAAATCTCAAAGCAGCCCGCTTCTATAAAATATCAATAATGCAACCATTTTCATTCATATTTAATTAATTTTTTGACTTACCTTGCGTTATATTAAAAAACTTTAGAATGAAAAGTTATGTAAAATAAAATTTTCTTTAAAAAATACGTCTACACTTTTTCTTATAAAATTAATCGTTATTCAGATAATGAAAAAAGTTGAATACTTAAATTCTACCTTAGGAATTTTTTTGCCGCTAAATTACGCGTCGTATCAAACAATTGCATAGAACTAATTAATCGATATTTGTAAGGTCTATATCAAGGAATTTTTATATCTTTGAAATATTCAGCTGTTTTAGAAACATTTGGTAAAAACCAAAAACTACCCCTAGTAAACCCCCCTCTCCGCCGCTGGATTTCTCCCAAAATCTAATCAGTTCTAAGCCAAATGAAAAAAAGCTTACATCCGAAATTTTAAGTACGTAGGTATTTTCGTTCTGGAGTTATCGTGGATACTAACACACATTCATACATACACACACGCACGCACGCACGCACGCACGTACGCATGCCCGCACGCACGCACACATACACGCACACGTGTGATATAGGATAGGTTCTGGAACAGTTCAAGGTCACTCGGCTATTGATTTGTATCTGGAGATTATGTTTGGAGCTTTTGGAGCTAGCTCAAGCTTTTGGCAGGAAATTTTTTGAGCAGTTCAAGGTGATCTAAAAATAAATATGTTAAGATCATCATATTGCAATTATTAGAAATTTTAAAATAGAATCAGTTCATGTCAAGGTCATCTGGAGTGAGAGAGAGAGAGAGAGAGAGAGAGAGAGAGAGAGAATGTTTGGAGCTCTTGGAGCCAGTTCAAACCTTTAGCGGGAAATTTTTGGAGCTGTTCAAGGTAATCTAAAAATAGATATGTCAAGATCATCGTATTGCAATTCTTAGACATCTAAAAATAGAATCAGTTCAAGTTAAGGTCATCATCATCATATTGCAATTCTTAGAAATCTAAAAATATAATCAGCGGATACAATCTAAAAATAGATATATCATGTTTGGAGCTCCTGGAGCAAGTTCAAGCGTTTGGCGGGAAATTGTTGGAGTTGTTTAGGGTGATCTAAAAATAGATATGTCAAGGGCATCGCAATTCTTGGAAATCTAAAAATAGAATCAGTTCATGGTGGGTGAAACAAGCATGTTTCAACGTTGGTGGGTTTCAATAATACACACATAGATGTATAATAAAAGGCGGGAACGCGATTCAATAAATCAGCATTAGCAGAAATGAAAGTAGTAGTAGTACGCATGATAAAAAGAGAAAGAAAAGAGAGTATTGATGAGACAATGTTATCGAAAGATCGTTCTACATACATAATTAGGAGCATGAAAGGCGAAATACAAAGAAAATCTTTATTCATGATCCTGATCATGGAGCTATTTTAAAATTTATCGCTCAACCAATTATTGGAATTTGACTGAGTCAAGTTCGCGTGTTAATTCAGTTATTACTCACAAAAAGAAAATATGCTAAAGCATTTTCATAGAAAATAAAGTAAAGTCATTCTTCAAAATTACATTAAATACACACAGTACATTGCACTTTATAGAAAATATTGTACAAATACGATGGATTGTCCTACATTGACACATAATTAGGTTCATTAGAGTATGAAAGGCGAAAGAAAAGCTTTATTCATATCTCGCTATGAATGCGAAAGCTTTAATCAATTTTCAAGGTCACCTGCAGGGGCAAGTCTTATAAATCTACTACGTGTAGGTACTGAAGGAGACGTTTTTTCGTATATAAACCGCAGCGAGCTGTGTGTGTTGAGATCAGTCAGTTACCAACCTGTAATTGGGTAAACATGGAATTAGTAGCATTAAACTAAAGCATCTATTGTAAACTCTATAAAAACGCGTGTGACCTGTAGATATCGAAAAATATAAAGTTATTAATGTGGCAGTAATTAATACGAAGTACGTTGAACGTATAGTGTTGGAAACGAATGAGTTTATATGTGTATTACCTTAGCGCTTTTATGATTATTTCAAAGAAAGAGAAACTCGAATTGAAGAATTTAAAACGCTGCTAAACACGAAGGATGTGTTCATAAGTAGTTTGGGTGCAGTCGAAAAAACAACAAACATAACATTTCCTTTGTAACAGTAATACCTCATCCATATGTAAATTACGCATGCAGCAATAAAATCGTTTCTGGAACGATCCAAACTCAGTTCACCGTTATATATGGATAGCCCATATCGATAATTGATTGGTCAAGTGTAAACGAAGAAGAAGATTCAATCTATGATCAACATTATGAATCTCTGTCTCGCAATCTAGGTATTTATTACTATTGGGAATTGATTAAAGGATATGACAGAATTTTCAAAACTGTTATGATAGAAAAAAACTGCAAATGCTGTTTTTGCACATTCAATGCTAATAATGTAGAAGAACTATTCAGTTTAAAGGATATAATAAGCTATAGAATGGAATGTCTTGAGTCTTACAATCTGACGTCCTTTTATGAAAAGGGAAATATTGTATTATCGTCCTGCTCATCTAATTTATAGCATTTACTAAATAAATAAATATATTAATAACTATGATTTGTTTTTTTTTGTGATCTCGATTTAGACATAAATACCCTGCTTTATCCATCTAGTTAAACAATGTTAGGTAGGAAGCGAAAGGGTGCAGGTGGTGGTGGTGGCTTTGTGAATACTCTAATCAATAAACTTCCGTTTGAACTGCATTTACCTGGTTACCAGTATTGTGGCGCTGGTACAAAGTTTGAGATACGAGTCGTACTCGATGACCCCGGTATTAATCAATTAGATGCTCAGTACAAACTTCATATCAGCTATAGAGGTTACGGAGATTTAGAAAGTAGACATAAATCAGATAAAATTTTAGGAAAAAAAGCTTGGAAACGCTTTAAATCATCAGACGCAACGTTAGGTGTACGAACTGCAGCTTTAGCAGTCGGTACCACCATGAGAGCAAAGAGAAAATTAGGAATGGGGGTAAACGTCGATCTATCAATGAAGAAGAAGAAATATGCAATGGTGGAAATTTATTGAATTTACGAAAAACAATATTAAAATTTTACAGACACAATAAAGTCGGTGCTTTTAACGGCAAAACCTGTGTTAAAAAGTTTGGGGGGAAAAATACATTACAATTACTAGAATAATTCCCTTACCTAAAGAAGGGGGGTTTTTGCCATTCCCTATTCCATTATTCGCAGGTTTATCTTCAATCGGTGCTTTAGCCGGCAGTGCATTGGGAATTGCAAAAGCAGTCAATGAAACTAAAAATTCCAAAAAAGAGACATCGCGTCATGATCACACGATGGAATCTATCACTATAAGCTCCATGAATAAGAAATACGGTGCACTTTATCTAAAGCCATACAAATCTGATGGTGGTGCGTTATATTTAAAACCGTTCCCAAAAAAACTGAATAGATTACCCGAAAGACCGTTAACAGATATTGATTTAAAGAAATACACCAAAAATGTACTCTACTTTAGGAGTATTTTTATGAGAGATAGCATGCCTAAATTACCATGGGAAAATGAACCTGGAACTTTGATAGCCAAAGTGGGCCTGATACGCATTGGGTTTGCTACAAAAAGCGTGGTAAAAAGGTATTGTATTACGATAGTTTTGGTAATCTTAGACCACCAATTGAAGTTACTAACTACTTTCAGGGATGTAAAATTTATTATGATTACAACCAGGATCAAGAATTTAATACTATCATTTGCGGGCACCTATGCTTCCAATTTTTATATAAATAAGCGATACAACCTCAAATTTTCTCAGTTATGTCGATAACATTCAGTTTAGAAGGTGTTGGTAACACAGCTGGCTACAACTTCTATCCACCGGTAGAGCTAGATTTGAGGAAGAAGTACGTTATCGCATTGGTGGGATTCTACGGCTGTAACAGCCTTAGAAACATTTATACAGGCAGCGAGTGATTAATACTCCACACAGTGCATATGAAATTAGTGACTATCTAAAATCTAAGATACCCACAGAAAAGTTTATCATTAGGCAAACAGTAATGCACTTAAATGCGAGATAAACAATTCCCTTGAGATCGATTTTACTAAAGAAAATAGCATCGGTCGCATGCTAGGGTTGAGTCTACAATATTAGAACCAAATATTTTACATTCGTTTGCGTTAGACATCCAAATACTGAAACACACTAATCTACACGTAGAGTGCAATATTATAAAAGGATCTTATCGAAACGAGAAATCTGCAAAAGTATTATATGAGATTGACGTTTCAGTCCCACTAGGTTATCGTTTAGATAAAACTCCCAGCAATACACAATAATTAGAAGTAAACACGGACATAATTAGTAATATAACAATTAATTTGACTAATCAAAATGGTGAACTAATAGACTTTGGTGAAAGTTAACCATTCACAGTACGTTAGAACTAAAAGAACATGGGTCTGGGAATTAATCAAGTCCAATTCCATCTTTCAAAAATTCATATAAAAGACATCATCCCTACAGTAAGACATTAATTAGTCATCAACCTTCATTGCGGTTAACATCTGCAGATAAATACTTTTTAACGTCAATTGGTTTAAAAGTTCTCGGCGACAATGGCCGAATCATTAAACGTCTTTCAAAACGTACATTTTGATGATACTACAATTAAATCAGATTTCACACTTATCTTTCATATGGACCTTCTGAAGAAATACGCATCTTAATTCAGAGTCAAGATCTAATTACGGCTACTTACGATAGTTTTCTGTACATAGATGGTAAGCTTGAGCTTAAAAAAGAAGTAAATGAAAGAAAATCATGCAACTTATCCAATAATTTCCCCAACTTTCTTTTCGAAAAAATTCGTTATGAGTTAGATGGTCAAAGAGTGGACGTTTGCCGAAATCCAGGCATAACATCCACACCTAAGGGATATATTTCTTACACGTAAGCAAAAGCAAGGCACTAAGCCATTTTTAGTGGTCACCAAAGAATAAAGAACCATTACAAGTAGAATTCCATGAGTAAGATTGAACCACATATTTGGAATAATAGAGGATTATCGCCAAGTAATTGTGAATATGCGTCAAGAGTTGATTTTAATTCGATCTAGAAGCGATAAAAACTGCTACCATGGTGATGGTGATGCGAAAATAACCTTAAATAAAATTCAATGGAAAGTACCACACTTAACTCTTAGTGATGCTGCGAAACTTAACTTGTTTCAAGAAATCATTAAAAATTCTATTATTACTGTTCCATTTCGTCAATAGGAGTTATATGAATTACCTGCTTTAAAGCAAACAATCTCAGACATATGGCCAATAGAAACGTCGACGTAACTGGAAAAACCACGTTGGATAGTTGTTGCATTCCAACAGGGTAAAAGGTACACAAAGTTAGAAAGGGCCGGAAATTTTGATCACATTAAACCCAGAAACCTTAAAGTACATATAAATTCTGAGTATTATCCATATGCATTTGAACTCCAGTGCTAACCAATACATACCTGTCTATCCCAATTTTTTTGAAATTCCGATGTGATTACTATGGTGAAGGTGATAACGGTGCATTATATAACTATTCCGAATTAAAATCATGTCCAGTATTTGTAATGGACTGCTCTAAACAAAATGAATCCTTAAGAAACTCAACAGTTGACATCAAATTGGAAATGAAACCTCTAACACCTTTCTATAGTAAAATCGTTGTCTACGGACTTATTCTCCATGACGCTATTGTGCAGTACAGCCCGCTCACTGGAGAAGTGAAAAAATTATAATTATTGTAATACACACTCTGTATGTCTATGATATAAATAAAAATGTTGTAGTTTTATTTCATCCACCACCAAAGATGAAAGTGGTTGCTCAGAAGCAAGAACTTCCAATTCAAAATCATGACTTGATGATAATGATAAGTCTAGAACTCCACAGCATGGCGATTTACTTCCTAATAGTATACGCGGAATTATATGCGGTCCCTCCCATTGTGGCAAAACAAACGCAATGATCAGTCTGCTTACCGAGAAAAATGCTTTGAAATTTAAACGTGTATCCGCATACTCTAAATCATTGAATCAAAACAAGTACAAACTTTTACTTCCAATGAAGGATACAGGTTACTTCACCTTCAGTGATAATTAAGATGTGATTGAGCCTAATTGTGCAAAATCTAACTCTATCTTTATCTTTGATGGTATCGCTTGTGAAAAGCGAAATAACATAAGGGTATATTTTTCTATGGGTATACGTAATGTTATTGACTGTTTCTATTTGGGTCAAACTTACAGTAAAGTTCTAAACGGGTTAATTCGTGATAATGCGAATCTAATTATATTATTTGAGCAAGATGAATTCAACTTAAAACATGTGTATGAGGATCATCTAAGTCCCACCATAAGCATGAAATTGTTTCGTGTGTTGAAAGTGCTGGATAGATGCGTTTGGTTTCATTGTGATAACCGAGGATGCTAAAGTCAATAATGAGCGCAATAGAAAAAGATTTGATGAATATATAATACCTTAAACTGCTTTCAGTAGTTTAGTAGTTACTGATCCGTTTAGGTATTAACAGCTATCTGTTCAGGGTACACTGGTACCTCTTTAGTACACCCCCGTTTTGCTACAATGAATAGCAAGGAGATGATATTAAAGAAAAAAATTATTCAGGCCCTAAAATAATACAGCATAAGTATAACAGTCTTAAAACTGCCGCTTTGATAATGAAAACATATTTGAAAGTACTAGTAAGCCCCTAATAGAATCTCTAGCTGAAATAGTAAATAAAATCGAACACCTAAAAAGGAGGCCATTAACGGTAAACCCATAAAACCACCCTTGTTCATATTTCCAAGAAAGCATGCTGCTACTGCTACTACTCTACTATTACTCCACTAGCGTGCTAGATCAAGCTAAAGGACTCCAGGATTCACTTTACCGTCATAAGGTGATTCAAGGAAAGGTGATACTAGCCCAATAGCTCAGCTTCCGTTTTTTCAAAGAAATCCTCCAACAGGGGTCTTCTTACACCATCTTTCTTAGATACATCTGTTATAAGAGGGATTAGTCATCCACTGTTCAAAATTCAACTGTCACCTTTTTCTTAAAAATCTTGAAAATATATGAATTTAGGTATAGACAACTTTACGCAACGTTGACTTAAAATTGAACTTAGAATCCAAAACATAACAAAATATACAGGGTGTTTCATTTAACGTAAGCTAGTTGGTGTCGACTTCCGGTTATATCGGGAGTGTCAGAAACGTGAAAATACTTTAAAAAGGTAGGCCCCATTGACCTTTGTAAATAACCAAATTTTCAAAATCACCCAATACGTGCTTTTCCATATATCGGTCGCGGTCCTTCGCTGTGGGACTGTCTGTGTAAGTAAAGTAGTCTACGTTTGTTTTAAATATGTAACGTTTCTTCTTACTTCCTAACTTGTTGGAACCTGTGTTTTTTTCGATCGCATCGTTATCAGTTTCAACATTAAAGTATTATTCCTTGGTACTTAATTATTGTGTTCGATTTTGTGATTATCATTGAGTTAAGGCGACTGAAAATGTATTAAACGTAAGTACACTTTGTGGTATATTTTTTTCTACACGGTTACATAACTAAAACTACTGCCAAGTTATCTGCCATAATGCTTTCTCATATGTAAACGAATTTTGACCAAAAATTGTAACAAGCTACTTCAAAGCCCACAATACCAGAATTTGAGGCATATCCGTTTTTAAACACTATAATCCCAAATTTTTGATCCGCTGTTTTGAATTCGTAATTTTGACAAATGATTTATACTTAGCGATCTTAAAAACCCACAATACCCGACTTTCTAAAACATCGGTTTATAAATTAAAAAGTGCAGAATTTTGTACCCTAAAAACAGTGTTCCACTGGTTATTTTTTTATATTAAAATTACAATAAAAGTATTAGTTTGTTTTTTTAACTTTGTAGCTTTTTAAAATTTGAAGCAATGATTTCTTTCCCTAATTTTCTAAACCCTTAAAAATTCCCCGCCACTGGTTGGATTTTACTCAATAGGGAACTTGACATACACACACACGGACACACACACAGACACACAAACACACACACAACACACACACACACAACACACACACACACACACACACACACACACACACACAACACACACAGCACAACACACACACGCACACACACACACACACACACACACACGACAACAGCAACGCAAAACACGCACACACACACAACAAAACGCACGCACGACACACACAACACGCACGCACGCACAACACCACCACACGCACACGCAGCGAACCAACACGAACACGCAACGCACGCAGACGCAACGCACGCACGCACGCACGCACACGCACGCACGCACGCACGACACACACAAACAACACGCACGCACAGCACAGCAACACCACGCACGCACAACGCACCACACACGCACACAACACACCACACACGCACACACCACACACACACCACAACACGACACGAAACACCCACACACGAACGCACACACCAACACACACACACACACACACACACACACACACACAACACCAGAAATAAAAATAAAATAAAAATTTAAACCAATTAAATAGCTTTCTCTTTATACGTAAGTATATGAGAAAGCAATATGGTAAATTTATATATCTAGATAATGACTTTTGTAACATATTAAATCCAAATTAACGCGTCGAAACAGCAGAGCATTGTTTTGCAAAAATTTTCTTTATCGATAAGTGAATTAACACCTTATGTCATACTTAACTTTATTCTAAATAGATGTCTGGTAACCGGAAAAGTTTTCTGGAGCTCAATACAGAAAAAGAAAGCTAAAAAAGTAGAGTTAGCCAAAAGAGCAAGTAACTCACTGAGAAAATTTTTAATCTCAAAAAAGTCGGAAAAATCAACAGAGATTACATCACTATATAACAATCACGAGATAGGCGAGGCACAGGAAGGACCATACTCATAAAACAAAATTCTGAAGGAAGTTGACTTAACCAAAGAGACAAATCCTGAAACAGTCAGAAGGTCAGTGTTCGTTGGAACAAGTAAGTGTGCATAAAGACGATATTTATAAGGATCCTGGCCATTGGCCTTTTGTACTATCTGACAAAGTTAAATTATGTGTAGTAGAATTAGGCATAACCCAACTTACAGAAACAGATGTAAACTTTTCCTGGGATAAAGATTGCATATGTTTCTCATCTGCATATTACAAAACAAAAGATTAAGGAACGGGGAAATAATTCCAAGAGTTTGTCTAGTCTATTCTACATTAAAGTGCCTTTGTTGAAGGATATAACGATGGGAGACATTTATCTCAAGCTATAGAGCGTCATGAAAAATCGAAAAGTCATATTTGTAACACAAACATATCTTCCATGGTAATATGGTATAACGTTTCAGTCAAAATCAACGTCGTAAGCAAAACCATGCAGGAAACAAGTACTGCTTTATCAAATATAATGTTGTTACTGCAACAACCTTAAGCATATCTACATTATATTAGATCACATAAACGATTTAATTGATGTAGCCAATAAAATAAGGGTATGTGATCGTTTTGATTTTAACCCTTATCTTATTTACTTTATTTATTTACTTGCACAGATTTTTAATATCATGTTATAATTACAAATATGGATTTATCAGCTCTAAATGCTTTAAACCTTTTAAAAACGTTAAGGAGTTAGAGACAGGGGTAGAATACAAGATATTCAATTTAGCCGTCACATCAACAAAGTACGGAGACTGGGTGATGGTAGAGATGCTGGATTTTAAATGTGTTTTACCTAAGCGTTTCCATAAGTTTTTCAAGTGTGAAGGCCGTCGTACACAATTTAATGAATGATTGAAGAGTAAAGATGTTTCAACGGGCTCTTTAGGACCAATAGGCGAAACAACCGGTTTAATATTCGCTTAGAAAACCAGTTTTATAATTACTATGTTATGTAATGACAAGATTTAATAAATAAATCCACTTTTGTTTCCCAGGCACCAAGTTTTATGATTATTATTATTTTTATTTGATTTGATTGATTGATTTGATTAATTGCTTTGATTAATTGATCTGGTCAAAGTACATGTCGTAGGTCCAAATCCTACTCGAGGTAAACTTGTGTATTTAAAAAATTGATTTGATTTAATTGTTTTTATTAATTTTATTTGAGTTGAAAATGACGGACAAAAACAAAGATGACCGCCGAAAATGACCGATGCCCTTCGGCGTTTGCAGAAGTCCCACCTGTAGGTCATTTGAAGCTATGCGTAGGTCACCCCCTTCTACTACCGTAAAAATGACGTACAAATTTCAGTGTCGAGGTATTTTAACCCTGTATGTATGAAAATGCATTGAAATTTCAAATTTAATATGCGTTTATATGAATTTATCTGTTTGCGTTTGACAATCAAAATTTTATCTGCGACACACGGTTAATTCCTATGACAATCGAGAAGGACATGAGTGTGGGAGTATGCTTACAGTATTTAAAATAATTAAAGTGGGTGTACCGAGTCGTCGTACTGCAAGGACACGTAATTTTACGGATGAAATTAATGATTTAGCTCTGTTCTCCACTAATCGCCATCTGTTATCTCTAGTATTTTAAATTATCTAACGAGCTGTATCAATGGTTTACGCGTTTGTTACAGAAGGCGTCTATCCATGGGCTATTGGTTAATGTAAGTGGATCACTGACGACGAATTTACATGCGTACCTGCCGTATTGGAAGCGTTTGTTATCAAGCTATAAGGACCTTACAAATAATTAATCAGCTGTCCAGGTTCAATTGAAGTCACAGGTCGCTAACTTTATCTCCTTTTTTTTGTCTAATCCACGAAACTGTGATTACGTGCGTGGGTGCTGGAATTGAACTATAGATTTTCGTGTTTCGTGAACGTTGATCGATAATCATTTTTTTTGTTGAGGTCTTGATGTTAATAAGTCTTTATTTGTCATAAATTACATTTTGGTAATTACTTGAACAAGTAATTTGAAACTTAAGTAAATTAGTTTGTCAATAAGTTAATTTGCAGGCTAATTAACGCTCAATTCTGTGTAACTTTATTTATTTATTTAACACCGACAAACTTCTTTCAATTATTATTTTGTATATTAATTTAAAACATTTAAAAATTCAGTTAACTAAAAGCTAAATTTTACGCCTGCATTGGTAAATAGGGGCTAAGCCTTGCATAAAGGAAGTTTTTGTACGCACTGAAAATTATCTAACTTACCTTGTGAATCTTATGAATTTGCAATATCACAAACGTTCCATTGCTAGTTAATTTAATTCAAGTCAATTATTATATCACCTTAACCCTTTAATACCGAACTTTTATTAATAAATTTGTGCGTGTGTGCGTGTGTGCGTGTGTGCGTGTGTGCGTGTCGTGGTGGTGTGCGTGTGTGCGTGTGCGTGTGTGCTGTGTGCGTGTGTGCGGGTGTGCTGTGCGTGTGTGCGTGTGTGCGTGTGTCGTGGTGCGTGTGTGCGTGTGTGCGTGTGTGCGTGTCGTGTGTGCGGTGTGTGCGTGTGTGCGTTGTGCGTGTGTGCGTGTGCGGGTGGTGTGCGTGTGGTTGCGTGTGTGCGTGTGTGCGTTGTGTGCGTGTGTGCGTGTGCGTGTTGTGCGTGTGCGTGTGTGCGTTGTGTGCGTGCTGTGCGTGTGCGGTGCGTGTGTGCGTGTGTGCGTGTGGTGTGTGCGTATGCGTGTGTGCGTGTGTGCGGTTGGTGTGCGTGTTGCGTGTGCGTGTGTGCGTGTGCGTGTGTTGCTGTGTGCGTGTGCTTGTGCGTGTGTGCGTGTGTGCGTGTGTGCGGTGTGCGTGTGCGTGTGTGCGTGTTGCGTGTGTCGTGTGCGTTGTGCGGGTGTGCGTGTGTTGCGTGTGTGCGTTGTGCGTGTGTGCGTGTGTGCGTGTGGTGCGTGTGTGCGTGTGTGCGTGTGTGCGTGTGCGTGTGTGCGTGTGTGCGTGTGTCGTGTGTGCGTGTTGTCGTGTGTGCTGTGTGTGTGTGTGTGTGTGTGTGTGTGTGTGTGTGTGTGTGTTGTGTGTGTGTGTGTGTGTGTGTGTTGTGTGTGTGTGTGTGTGTGTGTGTGTGTGTGTGTGTGTGTGTGTGTGTGTGTGTGTGTGTGTGTGTGTGTGTGTGTGTGTGTTGTGTGTGTTGTGTGTGTGTGTGTGTGTATTGTGTGTGTGTGTTGTTGTGTGTGTATGTGTGTGTTGTTGTGTTATGTGTGTTGTGTTGTGTGTGTGTGTTGTGTGTGTGTGTGTGTGTGTGTGTGTTTGTGTGTGTGTGTTTGTGTGTGTGTGTTGTGTGTGTGTGTGTGTGTGTTGTGTGTGTGTGTTGTGTGTGTTGTTGTGTGTGTTTGTGTGTGTATTTATGTATATATGTATATTATGTGTGTGTTTATGTGTATGTGTGTGTTGTGTTGTGTGTGTGTGTGTATGTGTGTGTGTGTTGATTGTGTGTGTGTATTATTATGTGATATTGTATATGTGTGTGTGATATATTATTTATTGTATTATTATGTGTTGTGTGTGTGTGTTATAATATGTGTGTGTTGTTGTGTGTATGTATATTGTGTTGTGTGTGTGTGTGTGTGTTGTGTGTGTGTGTGTGTGTGTGTGTGTGTGTGTGTGTGTGTGTGTGTTGTATTGTGTGTGTGTGTGTGTGTGTGTTGTGTGTGTGTGCGTGTGTGTTGTGTGTTTCGTGTGTGTTGTTTTGTGTGTGTGCGTGTGTGTGTGTGTATTTGTGTGCTTTGTGCGTGTGTTGTGTCGTCGTGTGTGTGTGCGTGTGTGTGCTGCGTGTGTGTGCGGTGTTGCGTGTGTGCGTGCGTGTGCGCGTGCGTGTGCGCGTGCGTGTGCGCGTGCGTGTGCGTGCGTGTGCGTGTGCGTGTGCGTGCGTGTGCGCGTGCGTGTGCGCGTGTGTGCGCGTGTGTGCGCGTGTGCGTGTGTGCGCGTGGTGTGCGCGTGCGTGTGCGCGTGGTGTGCGCGTGTGTGCGCGTGTGTGGTGCGCGTGCTGTGCGCGTGTGTGCGCGTGCTGTGCGTGCGTGTGCTGCGTGTGTGCGCGTGTGTGCGCGGTGCGTGTGTGCGCTGTGGCGTGTGCGCGTGTGTGCGGCGTGTGTGCGCGTGTGTGCGCGTGGTGTGCGCGTGTGTGCGCGTGTGTGCGCGTGTGCGCGTGTGTGCGCGTGTGTGCGCGTGTGTGCGCGTGTGTGGTGTGCGCTGTGTGCGCGTGTGTTGCGCGTGTGCGCGTGTGTGCGTGTGTGCGTGTGTGCGTGTGTGTGCGCGTGCGCGCGTGTGTGCGCGTGTGTGCGCGTGTGTGCGCGTGTGTGCGCGTGTGCGCTGTGCGTGTGCGCGTGTGTGCGCGTGTGTGCGCGTGTGTGGTGGCGTGTGTGCGCGTATGTGCGCGTGTGTGCGCGTGTGTGCGCTGTGTGTGCGCGTGTGTGCGCGTGTGTGCGCGTGTGTGCGCGTGTGTGCGCGTGTGTGCGCGTGTGTGCGCGTGTGTGTGTGTGCGCGTGTGTGCGCGTGTGTGCGCGTGTGTGTGCGCGTGCGTGCGCGTGTGTGCGCGTGTGCGCGTGCGTGCGCGTGTGTGCGCGTGTGCGCGTGTGCTGCGCGTGTGTGCGCGTGTGTGCGCGTGTGTGCGCTGTGTGTGCGCGTGTGTGCGCGTGTGTGCGTGTGTGCGCGTGTGTGCGCGTGTTGCGCGTGTGTGCGCGTGTGTGCGCGTGTGCGCGTGTGTGCGCGTGTGCGCTGTTGCGCGTGTGTGCGCGTGCGTGCGCGCGTGTGTGCGCGTGTGTGCGCGTGTGTGCGCGTGCGCTGTGTGTTGTCGCGTGTGTGCGTGTGTGCGTTGCGTGCGTTTTGCTGTGCGTCGTGTTTTCGTGTTTGCTTGTGCGTTGTGCGTGTGTGTGCGCTTGTGCGTGGTGCGTGCGTGTGCGTGTGCTATGTGGGTTGTCTGTGTTTTTTTGTTTGGTTTTGTGTGTGCGCGTTGCGCGTTTTTGTGCGCGTGGCTTGTGCGTGTGTGTGTGCGCGTGCTGTCGTTGTGCGCGTGCCTTTTTGCGTTCGTTTCGTTTCGTTTTTCTTTTTTTGTTTTTTGTTTTGTTTGTTGTTTGTTTGTTTTGTTTCGTTTGTTTGTTTGTTCGTTTCCGTTCCGTTTGTTTCCGTTTCCGTTTTTTTCGTTTGTTGTGCAACTGTATTGATCTTGGTCACTGATAATCTTGTTCTATTTTGAAAAGTTGTATATAATTAAATCTAAAATTACATATTGAAAGAATTCATATGGATTTTAACCGGATTTGTTCTCTGCTAGAACTGCGTTATCAACTATGCTATCAACAAATTTTGATTTAATTAATTTTATGTTGTTTTTTTAAAATCAAAACATTCCATTAATATTGCGTTGGCAAATACAATTGAAATCGGTCATGTACTATGTCATGTGTGAAACGTATCGAATTATGGGCTCATACGACATAAGTACAAAAAGTTGACTGTGATCAGACAAAAAGTTCCTATGAACTTAGGTACGCAACGCTTTCATTTAAAGTATATGTTGATTTAATTATTTTTTGTTTTTTTAAATATCTTTTTACAATGGTGTAATATGCGGACGAAATTTTGAACATTTTATCAATTCAAATCTGATTAGTTCTTTTATTACTGATAGCGATAACGGTTTCCATCTTGTTTGAATCGGTTAACTTTTCTTACACTGTTATTTTCGACTAAAAATTTGTTTTGCCATCTATTCTGCTTCAGAAAGGTATACCTTATTGAAGTCGCTAGGAACAAAGTTTACGAGAAAATGCCATGCTATGCAAATTATCGATAATAATTTTTGAAAGTAATTAGAATCACAATATGGGTTTTCTATTAATGTGGCTATAATTGACAAATTATTCATTTCATTTGAATCCATTACAGGTACTTGTATGAAATTTCTTGGGAATGAACTAAATACGTTATTGAGGATGTTCCATTGTCTATTTATTGGTGAATCGTTACATGCATGATGCGTGCCAGTCACTTTCAGGAATTTTGGATAAGATTTAAGTACATGGATTGATCGAAATGTATGGCCAGCTTAAGTACAATACCTGATTTTTCATTTGTTCATGAAAATAAAGTTTATTTTTGTGAAATACATAAGGATCAAATGTGGGTAATTATGGATCCAGATAGATTGCGAATAAAAATATTTCAAAGGTCAATCCTTAGGAAGAAAATTGAAAAATACAACAATTTGAACATCTTCTAAAAATTTAATGTTTTAATTACTGCCTTCATTGTTGCTATTAAAATTTAATTATTAAGTGTTATGTTGTTTTTCAAATAAGTTACTTTGCGCTTTTGGATAATTTGCATGCATCGGATGCATTTTCTCGTAAACCGTTGGTCCTAGACTTCAATAGGTATATCTTTCTGAAGCAGAAAAGATGGAAAAAAAATTTTTACAGTCGAAAATGACATCGTATAAGGTAAAAAGTTGGACCGATTCAAACAAGATGGAAACTGTATTATATAATAAAGAACTAAATATTTCTGCGTGATAAAAGCCCTGACAAATTTGGTTTTACATCATTGTAAAAGAAAAAAAAAAAAATGTTAAACTTCAACTATATCTTTAAACACGTTGCGGATCTAAGTTAATGGTTTTCTTTTATGTCCTCTTGCGTAGCCCACCTATGAAAATATATTTTATATATATATATATATATATATATATATATATATATATATATATATATATATATATATATATATATATATATATATATATATATATATATATAAAATCGATAAAAGCCACAAAACACTGATTCCTCTAAAAGGAACAAAAAATTATTAATATATGTGTCTTTTGATGGTTTCCAAGATGTTAACTTTTTAATTTTCTATTTCATGGACTTATTTTTAAATCACGCTGTATCTTCCAAACTAGAAGAGTTACAGAAAGCACATTAGGAGAATTTGAAGAAATTGCCTTAAAAATATTGAATTCATTGAGACAAGCTCATCATTCAACATTTTTAATGACAATGAATTCAGAAATGATTTTTCAAATCCGACAAATTTAAGAATATTTTTAATAGAATGGTTGATACATGGCCGATAAAGGAAAAACTTCTTTTTAAGCTTCACAACGAATGAAAAAACTTATGGTTGTTCGTGTTCGTGTTTTCCTTCTAGTCATGTTTTCAAATGAAGAATATGCCTATTCATTATTATTATTATGGTGTTGCCAAGAGAATGCAGTGAGGCTTATATGCAGCTGCTTTAGAAGAATTCATCAAAAATGAGATCTGGAGATCTTGGAGCCACCCTTACCATCTTAATAACGTTAATAACGTTCGTTCAGAATCTCTCACATCTTTCGTGTCAGGACAACCATCAAGTTTGTTACGTGTTTAAATTTTATAAAATATAAAATAAATGATTGTTGGAAAATATAACCATAGATAATAGCTATTCAATACAATTCTTGTTGCTTAAGTTACACAATTCTATGATCATAGAAGCGACCTTTTATGTTAGATTTGCTGCGCGTGCGTTCGATAAATTTTCGTGGTGAAATTGAAAAATTTTTGAATGAGTCAGTCTTATGCATTTGTACTCAGATAAATTTTTATAATTGAAACTTAAAAGTATACGTTAGTGGAAGTTTAAAGTAATTAAATTTTGTGTTCGTTGATATAAAGAAAAAAACATCTGGTAGTAAATATAAAAAAATAACGTGAATATTTTTTGTTCGATCTATCTGCTGACAGTAATAATCAAGTTTTATTATCATATTAAATTTCTACAATAATAATAAAACTCATGAATCTATTTATTCAGTTTCCTCAAAATTAAACATATGTAGTGTACTAAATATTATTAGTTATTAAATAACAATTATTTGGGTCTATATATATGGAAAAGTGTAAATTAAAACGAACATATGGTAGAGTTGGAAAGCAAAAATATGAAGGTCGTAAATCTCCAGAAACATCAATTTACAGTCATGTGTTTTGATAAAAATTAAACTGTTTGATGAATGGTATTTGAATACAAGATTTAGTTTAGGCAAAGGATGACAATATAACGTTCAACAGTATAAATTTTTTTTGTGTAATATAGATATTGTTTTTACCTTAATGGATCTGTGATTTGATTGAAATTTCCTTTGACGAAATTTTTGTTCTCACGTTTTTGCTCTATAAAGAAAATATTTTCGTTATATAGATTTAAGTTTAAGTAAAGTATTTTACAGTCAAATATATTTGAAATTAAATACAAGGATATGAAAATGTAAACTTTCACCATTAACACTCATAATAAAATACTTATCTTTTTGGGATTTTTTTGTACTTTAAATTATACAATCTAAACGTTTCGATAACACTTACAGTTATCTTCGTCAAGTAATTTAGTTAAAATTGTTAAAGATGTAGTAAACAATTTTGTCAAATTTGAAAAATTCAAACATAAACATAAGCCTGCTATTAATATAACAGTTTGAAAACGTATAAACCAACTATAAAATTGTTAAAGAATAACTAGGTCATTAAAATTAAATATTGTTAAACTGCCTCAAGATGACAAACCAGAACACTTCTACGACGAAAGCTAACAATGAAATTTGCCAAAAAAACAATTTAACAAAATTTAATCGAGTTATGATGTAAGTGTAAAGTTGTGAAAAACTTCAATTTTAAAATGATAGAAGCATTCACAAATCAAACATTATATCAAAATAAAGTTAAATCTAACAAAGAGATATCTTTATCAATAATTGGAAGTTTATTAACAATGAAAAGCACAATGCAGAACGTTCTTTGTAATTTTTAATTTCAATTTAATTTCAACTACTTATGTTAAATTAAGTGCTGTGAAATTTAACATATAATTGTAAACATTTGCTTCAAGGTCTAGGAAAAACACAAAAACCTAGACATACCAAAGTTGAAACAAATTAAAATCAAGGATCATTATGCTCTTTTTAATTATTATTATTAATTATTAATTATTTAATTTAAATTTAAACCTACAAGAAAATTAAACATTTAAGATCATAAAGATGTGTCAAACCCTTTATCATCTTCCTGTATAAGTTATCTTGTTCATGTGGAAAAGTATACATCGGGACCACAAAACGTAGCTTTGATACAAGACGCAAAGAACATATGAGATTTTGTAGATTGGGTCAACCAGAGGTCTGCTGTGGCTGACCATGCCTGAATAATTTAAATCATGACATTCAATTTGACAATATGAAATATTGTCAAGACAAACCATTATTATGTTCGTTTGCAACGTGAAGCTATTGAAATATATAAACACCGAATAATTTTAATAGACAAGAAGAAAATCTCCGTTTAAATAGGTTTTGGCATCTTATAATTAAAAAGAGCATAATGATACGCCTTGATTTTAATTTGTTTTCAACTTTTGGTATGTCTAGGTTTTTGCTGTGTTTTCCTAGACCTTAAGCAAATGCTTTACCAATTATATTTAAATTTCCAGCATATAATTTAAATAAGTAGTTGAATAAATTGAAATTAAAAATTAAAGAACGTTCTTGTGCTTTTCATTGTTTAACACTTCAATTATTGATAAAGATTCTTTGTTAATTTAACTGGGTTATTTTTTAATGTTTGGTTTGAATGCTTCTATCATTTAAAATTGAAGTTTTCACACTACACTTTCATAACTCGATTAAATTTTGTTAAATGTGTTTTCTGGCAAATTCATTGTTAGCTTTCGTCTAAATGTTCTGTTTGTCATCTTTGATTTTTTTAATACAATTCTTTACTAAATTTTATAGTTGGCTTTACGTTTCTCAAACTGTTATAATTAAAACATTATGTTTATGTTTAATTTTCAAATTTACAAATTTTTACTCTATCTTTTTAACATTTAACGAAGATAACGTATTTTTATCGAAACGTTTAGTTTATAATTTAAAGAAATTAAAAACAAAAAGATTTAATTTTTTAAAAGGTGAAAGTTTTTTTAATTTCATCATAGGAAATTACTTTATAACAAGAAAAATTAAAATAACAATTAATTTCACATTTTTTAGATGGGAAAAAGATTATAAAGTTTATCTTATTAAAAAAATTTTAAAACAAGCGAATAATATTTACAGAAGAACTGAAAATGCTCTTCTACGTAATCAAATACATATTACTAGGAAGTTACTGGATAACACCGATAAAAATCTTTTATATTTACATTTAGAAATTTCATCTATTTTGAATAAGAAATTGGGATAAAATTGATTCTATAACGTTTAAATCTATGGAAATAAATTTTGACATCTCATGTCAACGTCAAAAGAAAATTTAATAAATTATACAAACAACAAAATAATAGACCATCTATTGATTGTGAAAAACAGTTATAAACCTTTCTGATAATGTTGTTTCAGATTATGCTATTGAAGCGCTTTCTAAAGGAGGAAATTTTGCGATAACACCAAGTAATACCTTTTGAAGATATAATTTCCAACATCAAAACTCCATTAGATTATTACCTTTTGATGCTGCTAATGAAGTTAGATATAACACCGTTAACATATTACGTAAAACAAAACCTCCAAATAAACTTATCCTTTCGTCAGACATGCTTACTTGATCTTAAACGCAATGAAAATATTATAATATTAAAATCAGATAAAGGTAATGCAACTGTTATATTAAATATGAACGATTATAACACTAAGATAGAACAATTGTTGGGACCAGAAACTTATCATGAAATACCGAAGATCCAACAAAAAGTTTCTTTTAAAACTAAAGAGCTGATTAAATTATCATCTATTCCTGAAGAAATAAAGAAGAAACTATCTAACTCTGAAGCTATTTCACCAAAACTATATGGTTTACCAAAATTCATAAACCTAATATTCCTTTAAGGCCTATTGTTAGTGCAATTGGTTCTCCTACATATACCTTGCAAAACATCTTACATTGTTATTACAACCTCATATAGGAAAAACACCCCATTACATTAAAAATTCTGCCGACTTTGTTGAAAAAATGCATAGTTTCAAAATTGAAGAGGGTGATATAATGGTTAGTTTTGATGTTATTTCACTTTTACAAAAGTACCTCTAAAAGAAACTATTGAATACATAGATCATCTTTTTCCAAAGGACATAACCATTCTTTTTCAGCACTGTCTTACTACAACTTATTTTCAGTGGAATAGTAAATTTTATGAACAGATTGAAGGTGTAGCAATGGGTAGTCCCTTAGTCCTGTTATAGCTAATTTTATATGGAAAAATTTGAAACATTAACGTTACAAAATACACCTAAAAACCTTCAGTTTGGTATAGATATGTAGATGACACATTTGTTATTTGGAGACATGGAGAAGAAGCACTGCATGAGTTTTTGGTTTTATAAATGGTATACATCCTAGTACTCAGTTTACCATGGAAAAAGGAACTAATGGAAGTTTACCATTTCTTGACATATTAATATCTAAAAATAATAATTCACTATCTTTTAAGGTTTACAGAAAGCCGACACACACTGATAGATACCTTCATAAATTATCCAACCACCATCCACGTCAAAAAATTAGGCTAATTAAATCTTTAGTAGATCGAGCAAAACGAATTTGTGACCCTGAACTTTTGAATGATGAATATAAATATTTAAGAAAATCCTTACAAGATAATGGATATTCACTTACAGATATTAATAATGTTATTACACCTTCTAGGCGTAACCTTAAGAAAAACCAGTTCTTAATGTTGGTACTGCTTTTCTTCCTTTTATAGCTAATGTTACAAATAGAATTGAAAAATCCTAATCAAACATGGCATTAGGACTATTTTAAACCTACAAGAAAAATTAAAGAACATTTAAGATCACCTAAAGATGTGTCAAACCCTTTATCATCTTCCGGAGTGTATAAGTTATCTTGTTCATGTGGAAAAGTATACATCGGACCACAAAACGTAGCTTTGATACAAGACGCAAAGAACATATGAGATTTTGTAGATTGGGTCAACCAGAGAGGTCTGCTGTGGCTGACCATGCCCTGAATAATTTAAATCATGACATTCAATTTGACAATATGAAAATATTGTCAAGACAAACCATTATTATGTTCGTTTGCAACGTGAAGCTATTGAAATATATAAACACCCGAATAATTTTAATAGACAAAAGAAAATCTCCGTTTAAATAGGTTTTGGCATCTTATAATTAAAAAGAGCATAATGATACGCCTTGATTTTAATTTGTTTTCAACTTTTGGTATGTCTAGGTTTTTGCTGTGTTTTTAGACCTTGAAGCAAATGCTTCTATCATTTTAAAATTGAAGTTTTTCACAACTTTACACTTACATCATAACTCGATTAAATTTTGTTAAATGTGTTTTTGGCTGGCAAATTTCATTGTTAGCTTTCGTCGTAGAGAGTGTTCTGGTTTGTCATCTTTGAGGCAGTTTAACAATATTTAATTTTAATGACCTAGTTATTCTTTACTACAATTTTATAGTTGGCTTATACGTTTCTCAAACTGTTATATTAATAGCAGGCTTATGTTTATGTTTGAATTTTTCAAATTTGACAAAATTGTTTTACATCTTTAACAATTTTAACTAACATTACTACTGACGAAGATAACTGTAAGTGTTATCGAAACGTTTAGATTGTATAATTTAAAGTACACCATTAAAAATCCCAAAAAGATAAGTATTTTATTATAAATACAAGGAGTTTTTTTATATTTCTTTTTTTGCTAAATTTGTTTCTGATATTTCACCCAGACGTTTCTGATGAAGATTCACGACCCTAGTTAGCTGGCAAAATTACATCGTGTAAGTAAGTTTCTCTATTACTGAAGGTTATATATGGAGAATCAAATATTACAGAAATATTTGAATTGTATGTTTTATATTTTTTATAACGAATTAATCGTTATAAGTTGAACCACATATCTGCTCTTGTTGCCAATGAAACCTCCTCCATCAATTCAGGAGGTTTTCTTGAAGATTCAAAATTCACTGAATTGACTCTATCTGGCAGAATATATGGACCAATATGTTGATTGTTGAGTAAACCAACATTAACTTTGAACTGGTGATAAAGCTATTTGGTCTCATAGTATGTGGGTTCCATGTGCCCACACGTGCGTGTTATGGATATTGAAGATGCCTGACCTTGTAAGGTGGCCTCATCCAAAGATTGCTTTTGGAAATCTCGATCATTTAACTGAATTGAGATACCATTGGCAAAACTCAATCCGCCGACCTAGATCTCCATCTAAAAGTTCTTGAACTCCCGTCACGTGATACGCACGTCTTCCGTCAATTAAGGTTCTCCGTATTGTTTCTCGTGGCATCTGCAATAAATTGGATGACCGCGGCAAGCTAGTCTCAGGATTTGCTTAAATGCTGGATTACGTCGTCAATCCTCTCAACATTATGAAATTCCTCTTGATCTCTTAGGATCCTAAAGATTCTCTCTCTCTTAGAGCAGTGTGTACTCTAGAAAATCCTTTCTGGATGGATTCTTCTTGGGAAAGCAGCTGCATTAACAGCCTCACTCGCATTCCTTGGGCAACACCATAATAATGAATATCGGCATATTCTTCATTTGAAAATGTGACTCAGGAAAGGAACACGAACAAGAACAATAATATAAAGAACAAGAACGACTCAAAAACTAAATTACAATATCACTACAACAGAAAGAACTCGTATTGAAATCAGCAAAACTGTAATAGCAACAAATTTTGACTACTTACTAATGTCAAGTCGTTGCTACGGTGATGAAAAGATATCAGTAAAGAAGACGCATTTCTTGCCGTAAATGTACAGATTGTGAGGGACAAATGGTCAATTCTCATCTACTCTACCATATTTTTGAAGGTAGTTTTATGCTCTAAAAGTTTTTCCTGAGGTGTATTCCTGTAAAAATGCAGTAATTAGTACGTCAACCATAAGTTTTTTTCATATCGTTGTGAAGCTTATGAAAAAAGGAAGGTTTTCCTTTATCGGCCATGTATCAAATCCATCTCTATTGGAAAAATATTCCTCTTGGAAGTTTGTCTTGGGATTTGAAAAAAAAATCATTTCTGAATTCATTCATTCATTCACAATTTCATCTTCTACAAATTTCTCCTAATGTGTTTTCTTGTAACTCTTCTAGTTTGGAAGATACAGCGTGATTTAAAAAGTAAGTCCACGAAATAGAAAAAATTAAAAAAAAGTTAACATCTTGGAAACCATAAACAATAGACACACCCTGTATTAACAATTTTTTGTTCCTTTTGGCCAGAGGAATCAGCTGTTTTCGTTTTGGCCATCGAGTTTGTCACCTGTATATATATATATATATATATATATATATATATATATATATGTTACAAATTAAAAATTATAACAATATAGGAAATTACTAATTTCTTGGCGTTAGGGCCTAAGTTCAGTGTTCAACCATAGCACAATAATTTTACCATTTGCAATTATTTATCTAAAATAGAAAATATCATCTCATATATACCTAAATATACTTATAATTGTGTGAGTGCAAGGATTGCTAATGACGTTACCAATCATATTTAATAACCCTACATCTTACTGATAATGCTTTCACTAATAATACATTTTAATTAACTATGTCCAAATCCTTTCATAAACGCAAAAAAAAATTCGAAAAGAACATAAAAACATTCTGGCTCGGAAAGCTGATAAAGACAGTTCCACTGTTATAA
>JARFJB010001896.1:1382500-1562500 GCA_036346205.1 Vesta saturnalis | reverse complement strand
CAGGCTGAATACCGAATCCCTTTGCGATTGCTTTCGCACGTGTGAAGGCGATCCTTCACAGCAGAAGGTAACCCAGTTCAGCTTCTCACGAAAGATTATATTTCGATGGTTTCTTCGGCTTCTTCTTCTGTAGCCGCAAGCCGTCGGACGGCGACTCTTCTGCTGAATCGACGTTCTGTGTTGCTTCTGGGAGAGGTGTAGCAGCAATTTCTTCTTCCATTTTCTTAATTTATCTCTTCCATTTCTTCTTGCTCTTCTTAGAGCTGTCTTCCAGAAAGAAGGGAATGGGCACTTACTGGAGTGGCTCATAAACAGCACAACGTCCTGGTCATCAAACGGTACAACGTCATGGTCAAAGGGGATGGGGACCGGCTGGCTCTGGTAATACCGAAGACTGTGCGGGTATTGTTGCTAGGATGGTGGTTCTCTACCTGACATCGCAAAAAAACAATGCCAGCTTACACGGTCTACAGTCGATGTTCACTGCTCTGCTAGCAGACAGCGAATTAGACGTTATCCCTAGGCCACTTGTTTTAATACCTTAAAATGCTTCAATTAAGTATCCAAATATACAAGACGATATTAAATTCTGTGTATTTTCATTTTTGAGTTTTGTGTTCTATAAAATATAAAAAAAAAACTGATAATGAAGTTACTGTAATATTGTGTGCCTTATACATTTTAGTTTGTCGCTATTGATTATCATTTTTAACCTAAGGCAAGGTCAAAAGTGAGAAGATAAAGTTTGTGTCCTAGCAAAATTTGAAGCTTTTTAAATAAATTCGGGTTTACAAACCTTATACACATTGTTTATAACTTTTTCTCGCGCCTGGTAATTTGATGTTTGCGTTTATAAATTACCGATCTCTAAGTAATTATTTTACATTTTTCATATCTGTTAACAAATGTCAAATTAAATGCATAAACAACAAGGTTTGTATGTTTAGTTATACGAGTATATCACGTTTCTGTTTATGTACCTAAATAACGATTGCAAAAAGTAAATGAAAGAATATAAATCTTTATAGCATTTATACAATTAGTACAGTTATTAAATGCAACTGGTGTGCTTGCTAAAAAAGCTTTCTCAAATATAAGCCTTTCTTTGTTATGAATTTCGGCCGGAGTACTTGGAGCTGAAGAGATCAACACCTTTTCTTCTTGCAAAATAGGATAGCAGTACCTATAAGGTAGGTGAATGTTTGTTTATAATCTTATGAATCTACCTATTTTAGATGTCAGCACTACATTTTCTGCGATGTTTCCGCAATTTTTCTGTTTCTATAGATGAGGTGTTTTCGTAACCTTCTTTGATTTCCCTGGTCGGAATTCAGGAATCAAAGTATCCATTTTTTCTTGATTTTTTTTAGAAAATCAATTAAAAGCGATAAGAACTGATTATTGTTGTTTTAAGGTATTGGCCATCATTAGAAGAAGTTTATTTATTTCCTATTTCGTTAGTAAAATGGGCAATTGGATTGGATGGAGAGAAAGTTAAATTTGGCAACTGATGATGTTTCTGAATTTTGTGCGTATTTTTGGAACGCTTTACTTTACGGTGTAATTACTGCTTTCCCTTCCTCAGAGACTGTTTCATTAGCATTCGTTAACTTATTTGAACATGATACAAGACAGTCCTAAGGCTATATCATTTAACGCCTATACTTACATTCGGTTTCTTGGCCTGAGCTTCTTTTTAAATGAATGGTTAAGAAAGGAATTCGACATCTCAGTGACGTTGCAATAGTAGTTTTGGTCATGAAACCAAACACAACAAAATTAATGTCAGTATTGACAACTGGTAAGGTTAAATATTATTAAGATTTTACTGTATTGCTATTTTTATTATAGTTGATTATTGTAGGTACGTCAATTTTTCAATCAAATTCATCCAGACAGAACGCCGATTTCGCAATCCACCGTTTGCAAGAATTTAAGTAGATATGAGGAACGTGTCCGTGTTAAAAATTTACCTAAAAATGGAAGGACGAAGGTAGATAAAAATATGCAGCTCGGTTGTTGAAGAAAATCCACATAGTACCAGTCAGCAACTAGTAGTTGATATGGAAATAAATCACACGACTGGGCAAATAATTTGGCGCAATGAAAAATACCACCCGTATAAACAAAGTGAGGATGATTTCGTCCGAAGGCTTAAATTCTGCGAAATTATGCAACAAATATGTAATAAAGAGGAAAACTTTACCGCAAATATTTTATTCTGAGATGAAGCAACTTTTTACCTCTACGGTACTGTAAACAGGCAGAATGGGCGATAATGGTGCAAAAAGAGTCCACATTAGATTCAAGATGCTCATTGTCAATCACCTCAGAAGGTTTATGGATGAGTCCCAGAAAGATAGAATGTTAGAACCACTTTTCTTTGAATAAAATCTTACTGGTGAAGCCTACTTGAATTTTTGACAGTTAGATCTTCTGCCAGCTTTAGCCACTCTTTATCCTCACCGCAACAATCCTGATTTGCCCAGTCCAGAAATTTGGCGGCAACAAGGTGGAGCCCCGGCACAAGGAAGGTTTGGGAATATCACAATTTGATGTTTCCAGGAAAATGGGTTGGTCGACGGAGCTCCATTGAATGGCCAGTCAGGTCACCTGATATGACCCCTTTGGACTTCTTTTTGTGGGGTTATTTGAAACCCAACTTTTTTTTATAGATCAAGAGATATTGTTAATCTAAAGTGTCGGATAAGAACAGAAATACGAAAAATTTCAGCAGAAATGATACGAAATGTTCAAGAAGAATTGGTTTCTAGACTTGCACACTGTAAAGTTGTCAACTGTCGTCACTTTCAGCATTTACTAAACAAGTTTTTTTCTATTTATGTATCTTATCCTAAATGCATCATTCTTATTTTATTATTATTTTATTGTTCTTTGTTGTGCTCTTGTTTTTTTAATATTACACGTTTTTCTAGCCATGTTTAATAGTTTTTTTTTCTTTTCTGACAAAACAAGAAATAGTTATTCTTTTAGTGGGGGTAAATTTAAGACAATTTTCACAATGGAAAAGCCGCCATTGTGGAACGGCGCGACATAATCATACAGAAATCTAGGAACGTTCTTAGTGAAACAAGAGCTTTCAAATGATGTATCATCTGCCATAATTGTCATTTAAGAAAAAGCTCAATTACGTCATACTTTTGACAGCTGCAATCAAAAACAAATTAATTTTATAAGAATGTACAACAAATAAAAAATTTCTACTTCCGCTCAGAAGCCAACTTAAAACAAAGAGAAATTATTGCTTAAATGAAAAAGGTAAGTTTGTATCACGGTCTACCTCAGCAAGGTATATTACTTACGAAGCTTACTGTAGATTGAGAGCTCTTTCCTTTATCAGGTCTAAGGGAGGTAATGATATATCTATGGCTGTACACAGTTAAGCTAGTCGAGCGCCACTAACTTTTTTATTCGGTTAAATAATTAAAATACATCAAAAAATGAGAAAGTTGTACTTTAATACCACAGGTACTTTTAGTAAATAACACAACAGCTGTATTTATTTGTATATTTAACAAACCAAAATAATGTCTGCTAATAAACTTCAGCATAAAAGCATATAACATAGTACTTAACTTTTCGCAAAGCTTTAAGGTAGTAAACTAATTCTTAATCGACAACCAAACTATACATATAATCTATCTTTACGTAGAATTATTTCAAATTGAATGATGATTGAAACTGTATAACTTCAATGTAATAACAAAGTTTAGTTTGGCCTGTGTCAACAAAATATGACAAGCAAGTTTATGCATTCAAAAAATTTTATGCATTGATAAAAACATTAAGTCAGCTGTTTTACTTTCATTACAACAGTATTAAAACTTCCGAAACTAGCTTTACTTTAATGTTCATAAAGCAATTCATCCAACTTGCCCACCTAATAAAAACTTAATTTATATTAAAAGGATATGTACTTACTTATTATACACTCAAAGAAAGTTAATGCACTAATCTAAAGGAATTTCGGTCGATAACTTCATTTCTCGAGGATACGATGAGGCAAAACATCAGGTAATGTAAGCTAATTTTCAGCTTTGTGCAAAGCGTAAAAGTAAAGGTAATGTATGATCGAACCAGGGCAATCAGCACAGATGTTGTGGCTACTGAAGTGGGCGTCACTAACAGCATACGTAACTAAAAGGCGTAACATTGCCTCTTTCCATATTTAATGACAAAAACAAACGGTACCTCCGACTCAAGCTCTATAGATCAAAATAACGAGATTGCATCATCATCACGCCATTTTGACCTCAGGCGTCGTCAACTACGCTTTCTTCAATATGAAATAAAACCATATATTCTCAATTACAGACAATACGAAATTTTCTTAATGCAAGAGGAGGGAGTTTCTCAACACAAGGGAGAGTTTTCTTTATTACATATAGTAAATTAATACAAAAATGTAGTTAAAACCGCGGCGTTCGGCACAGTGAACAGGGTAAGCTATGGGAATACCTAAGAAAAAACACGAAACACTGATTGAAAGAATGAAGGAGATATATCAGAAAACGAGAAGTAGGGTGAGAGTGAATGGGGAGGTGAGTAAGGCATTCGTCACCGGGAAGGGCCCGACACAGAAATGTCCATCGAGTCCAAACCTGTTCTCGGTATATGTGGGGGATTTGAAGGAAATATTAAGAGGGCAACAGACTGGTGGAGTGGTGGTAGAGAAACTGAAGGTTTGGTTGCTGGCGTACGCAGATGATAGATGAAGGAGATGATGAAGACGTTGGAAAGATACATGGAAAGAAAGAACTGGAAGTACACAAACAAAACAAAGATGCTGATATTTAGAAAAGGAGGGGAGAAGGAAAAGTGAAGGGCAGTAATGTATGACGAAGAAATGAGAGAAAGAAGGGAATGTAAAATATTACAGGCATGCTGGAAAGAGATGAAGAAAGGGACAGTGAAATACGTGCAAGATAGCAGAGGAGGATGTTATTAAAGAAATGCGTATGCGACGGCAGAAGTGGAGAGGGAGAGGGAGAGGAAGTGAGGGTAAGAGAGGACGTAATTAGAAGGAACATGGATGTACAAAAGCAAGAAAGATGGAAAAAAGAAGCATTCAGATACCAGAGTATCTGAAAGGAGAAGGGAAGAAAGGAATGAAAAGAATGATAGCGAAGTTCAGATGCGGTAATGAAGAGTTAGGAAACAGTTACTGGAGAAGAGAAGAAGAAATAAATTGCAGATTATGCGGGGAAGGCATGGAGAATATGTGACATATTATGAAAGAGTGCAGGGAGTTAAGGGAGGATGACAGGAGTGTAGAAGAGATACGGGAGCGGACCGGAGTAGATGGAGGAAACTTTGAAAAAGAGAAAACAGATAATGAGAGAGGGGACAGAAGTGTAAAGACAGACAGTGTGAGGTAAATAGTAGAATTTGAAAGTGTAAAATTAGAATACTTTGCAATATTGTAAAAAAATAAGCAAATAAAGATAAGCTAGTAGTAGTAGTAGTAGTAATAAAGCACTTAGGTATTGAAATGTTAATAAGAATTGATATAGAATTCAATTCAATGAATGGCATACACCCTGTGTAAATTATATCTAATTTAAGTGCTATCCTGGTAGAAAATGCTTCTCTAATTAGAAACATGTATAGTTTATGTGGTATTTAACACCGTACTTTGGCAACAAGATGGTGTACCCCCGCACAACATTGTTGAGGTAACTCGACGTTTAAATGACAATTTCGATGTATGGATTGGTAAAAGTGGAATTATATCATGGCCGCCAAATGATCCCCAATTGACACATCTTGGGGAAGTTAAAAGCAAATATATTTTAATCAAAGCGGGAATGTATTAGAAATTCAAGCCCGCGTCGTCAATGAAATAATTAATATTAATAATAACCATCCAGACTGGATAAGCAAGGTGCTTAACAAATTAAAAACGGGGCATCAACGATATATAGAAGAAAGCAGCGGTCGATTTAGTAGGTAAATTCATTGATGGCTAGTTACTTTAGCCAATAATTGGTAATAATATTCAATAATTGTAATTATTTAAAATATTAGTTTGCAATAAACCACATAAACTATATACAGTGCTCGTCTAAAGTCGCCCCCCCCCCCCCCAACATGCTATGTGAACCATAAAACTGAAATAAATACAATTTTTGGAAACCGAACTAAGGCACATATACAACGTTTTTGATGGTATTCAGTGACGCAATTTTTAAAAATTGCAGACAGCCACCATTTTGTAAAATAATTTTAAATGGGATCATATGGCATGTAATACCTCATTTGAAAGCTCGTTTAAGTCCTTTTCAAGTAAATATTACTAGTGGTTTATTAGTTTCAACCCAAAAACGTCAAAACGTTAATCGGCGTTTTTGGGTTGACACTTATGAACCAGTAGTAATATTTTAATATAGTTCGGTTTCCCAAACTTTTATTAATTTCAGCTTTATGATTCACATAATAGATGGGGAGGGAGAGACTAAGACTGGCACTGCATATTCGTAATCAGAAGAAAATTTTCTACCAGAATAGCGTAAAATATACAAAGTGTTCCATTCATTAAAAACTGCGTAACTTTGGTATATCAAGTTTTTCGATATCTTTTTGAATAAGGGAGATAGTGTAGGGTTTAAAACATAACAGAGCACCCTGTACCTATTGTCTTCCGGGCGGGCCGGAAGGGCTGCGGGTGGGCGGGCGGGCACGCGGGCGGGCGCGTACACGTGCATAAGTCCGTGCGTGCGTGCGAACGTGGGTGTGTGTGTGTGTATGCGTGTGTGTGTGTGTGTGTGTGTGAGTGTGTGTGTGTGTGTGTGTGTGTGTGTGTGTGTGTGTGTGTGTGTGTGTGTGTGTGTGTGTGTGTGTGTGTGTGTGTGTGTGTGTGTGTGTGTGTGTGTGTGTGTGTGTGTGTGTGTGTGTGTGTGTGTGTGTGTGTGTGTGTGTGTGTGTGTGTGTGTGTGTGTGTGTGTGTGTGTGTGTGTGTGTGTGTGTGTGTGTGTGTGTGCGTGTGTGTGTGTCGTTATGTGGTGCTTGTGCGTGTGCGTGTACCTGTGCGTGTGCGTGTGGTGTGTACGTGTGCGTGTGCATGTGCGTGTGCGTGTGCGTGTGCGTGTGCGTGTGCGTGTGCGTGTGCGTGTGCGTGCGTGTCGTGTGCGTGTGCGTGTGCGTGTGCGTGTGCGTGTGCGTGTGCGTGTGCGTGTGCGTGTGCGTGTGCGTGTGCGTGTGCGTGTGCGTGTGCGTGTGCGTGTGCGTGTGCGTGTGCGTGTGCGTGTGCGTGTGTATGCGTGTGCGTGTGCGTGTGCGCGTGCGTGTGCGTGTGCGTGTGCATGTGCGTTTGCGTGTACCTGCGCGTGTGCGTGTACCTGCGCGTGCGCGTGCGCGCGTACGCTTGTTAACGATTAAATCTAAAAATTACCGTTTTTTTAACTGAAACTCATTTTCCAATTGCAAAATACATAGGCCACCCTGTATATTATATAACTCGTTCAAGTACCAGTAAAACGATATACATAGCAATTTCCTTAGTGCCTAAATAAAGCAGTAATATTATAATTTTCTAGTTTTTATTAACACAACATGCTCCTGAAGCCGACTCTGTCAAACTAATGTAAAAGTTTCTGCCTAATTAAAAAAATAAATACATATTCTAATAGTTTAGGTACAAAGTGTACATAAACGTACAATATGTAATTTTAGCTTTAATTATGTGCTCAAAATGGCCACTACCCTTTTCCAAATAGCCTAATGTATACTTCGTTCTCACACAAGAAAGTCTATGCGTGTAAGGTCTCTCAATGTTGGACGCCATCTTACAGGCCAGTTCGTGCCGAGCCAGTGATTGCCAAACCGTTCACTCTAATAATCTGGCATTGTGGGCTCCACATCCATCCTGATGAAAGTACATGTTTCTTCTTTCTATTCATGGTAAATTCTAAAATTCATCTTCTACGTCTTTCATTAAAAAATACAAATATCTTTCACTATGTACTGATTTGTCAAAAAATATCGGTTCAATTATATGATTGTTTTTTACTCCAGCCCAAACGTTAAAACCAAATCTTTCTTGGAAGTTGCCTTGTCGCAGTGAATGCGGATTTTCCTTTGCGCAATATCTGCAGTTGTTCCTATAAGACATTCTATTATAAGTAAAACGGCTTTCGTCCGAAAATAAAATTTGTTTATGAAAACCCTTATCATTCCGGTAACTGTCTAAAACCCAGTTGCAAAATTGCCATCGTCTAGGACGATCATCTTCGTATAGGTGTTGGTGATCATATCTATAACTTTTGAACTTGTTTTTTCAGTGTTATGTACGGACTGGTGAATAATTGTTGCATTGTGCGCAATTTCCCTGGTCGATGCTGTACGGTGTAAATCCACGAAAACCAAAATATTTACTTCTGTATTTTCACTAATAACATATTTATCTTTATTACCTTTATGATTCATTTTGCTAAGGTGATCTTGAACTTTTTAGAAATGACGTCGGTTGGGATGACTTCTATCGGAAAATCGTTCGCCATACAATGCCACCTGAGCGGATTTTTTCTGTACTCTCCGTATATCAACAACATGTCAACTTTCTCACTTTGAGAATAACGGAATAAATTTACCATTTTGAACGTAAAAGCTAATTATTAATTACCAACACTTGTTGAGGCATTGTAAATAGCTAGACTAACAAAATGATATTTTTGGCTGTCAGCTAAACGATAATCACCCATAAACGCTAACGACGTTTAGTCAATATCATAGGTTCCTTTGATTTTAGTCAAAATCTAATATTATGCCGTTTACTTAAATATCACAAAATAAAGATTTAAACATGGTACGTAGATAAATAACCCACTTGTACTCTTTCCAGCTAAATTTGTCAACTCTGGATAATCTAAAATATAAGATAGAGAAGCATTTAACAATATATCATCAGAAATGTTCGAAAATGTTCATGAACATTTTATTAAGAGTGCAATGTTATTTGAAAGAGAGTGGTGGCCATTTTGAGCAAATAATTAATTAAAGATAAAATTAAATATTTTATGTCTGTGTACTCTTTTCACTTAAATTATTAGAACGTGTATTTTTTTTAATATTTTGCATTACTCTGATTGAGTCGGCTTCAGGAGCATGTTGCGTTAATAAAAATTAGAAAATTACTGCATTATTTAGGAACTAAGGAAATTACTATGCATATCGGTTTACTGGTACTTGAAAGATTTAATATACAGGGTGGCCCATGTTTGTTTCCCATTAGACACATACATGGGCCATGTATGTGTCTAATGGGAAAAGTGAGTTTCAGTTAAAAAGCCGTAATTTTTTAATTTAATCGTTAAAAAACTTCACAAAAATTAATTAATTGGAAAAATAATATTGTTTCTACGTAAATTACACATACTTTGGATGACGTCAAAACGATCTAAAATTAAAAAATAAAAAAAAAAAAATTTAATGGCGTCTGAGCTGGCATTTGACAGATGAACTATGTATCTGAAGGCGTACAATCCAAATATGTAAAAATATACATGGCGTTACGTTTAAATTTTCAGATTTCGCGTCATTTCCGGTGAAACTTGAAGTCGGCCATATTGTTTGTTATGTAAAACAATCCCAAACTGGCGCTAATATAACCCACCAAAATTTGAACTGAATCTAACGACCTGTTCAAAAGTTGCAGGAGTGACCCCTATTTGATCTACACCCGATATACATATGCATACACAGTTGTGTTACAGTAATTATAATTTTTCACTCCTCAGTTGTTGACTTGTACTTCAAGATAGCATGATGTGCAATAGGGGAGCGTTCTACATAACATTATTATGTTAGCAGTGTGTAACGTTTCTAGATATAACATAAAAGAGGAGAAGGACTCCTGAACAGTCCACAAACAAGATATATAAGCTAATAATAAGTAACTACTAATACATAAGCTTGAGCATACTAACAAAAAAAAGTAGCTTAATGGTTGGCTCATGCATGTGCTATATGAACCGTATGCCCAAAATGCAGACATACACCTGAATTTCTGCAAACTTCTTCTATTTGACAACCTAACTTGAAAACGAATGCTATTGAAATCGATATGTGCGTTAGCGTATTTGAGCATTTAAATATCTAAATGTTGCAAAATGTTTACCTCTTGGTTTAGGGTTAAATCCAGACCTTCGTGCAATACTGCCCATTTTGAGAGAACCTACAACTAACTCGCAACTAATTTTGTAGTTGAGTATATCATTTCCTGTAAGTAAACTAAACTTACTTTTTGTTATACGAAACCTTTAATATTTAGTTGTCAAGTTTGTGTGTACTATGCACTATTGTAATAACTAAACAAACCTTTATTGTAGAAAAACTTAATCTTTCCTGTATGGATGTTATTTATATCATTTCAACCGCAAAATCAAACTCGAATTACATACTGATTTCTGCAGAGGCATTAATAAAAATTGTTAATAATTTGAATCCATTTATTCGCCCTTTAAATACATTTGATTTATGTTTCAGTGAAATATTATATATACTTTCACAAACTCATTTCATATCATTCTTAATAAAGGGTGATTCAATAAGCGCGCCGGTTTTGAATCGCTCGCTATTTTGTTGTTTGTTGCTTAGCAACATAGATGTTTATAAAGTTGACATCTACTAATATTCCGATTTCATTCTGTGTGTCAAAATGGAACGCTTTTCTACTGAACAACGTGTGTCAATCGTGAAAACGTTTTATCAAAACGACGGCTTTGCGAGGAAAATCATTTTCAGCGATAAGGCCCACTTCCATTTAAATGGATTTGTCAATAAGCAAAACTGCCGTATTTGGGGATCATAAAATCCTCAATCGATTCATGAAAGAGAAATGCATCCGCAAAGAGTGACGATTTGGTGTGAATTTTGGGCGGGTGAGGTCATCGGTCCTTATTTTTTTGAAGATGAGGCAGGACAAGCTGTAACAGTTAATGGAGACCGATACCGATGATAAGAGAGTTTTTTTTTGGCCTCATATCGATGCAATGGACATTCAGCAATTATGGTTTCAGCAAGATGGCGGCACATGTCACACTTCCGCCGAAACCATTGCATTGCTGCTTGAGAAATTCCCGGATCGGCTCATCTCACTTCGTGGTGACCAGCAATGGCCACCTAGGTCGTGTGATTTAACTCCATGCGATTTTTTTCATTGGGGTTATGTCAAATTATTGGTTTATGTCAATAAACCCCGAGACATCCGCGAGTTAAAGGAAGAAATTCGACGAGTTATCAACTAAATCGACGTGCAAGTTTGTGAAGCTGTAATCAACAGGAAGATAATTTTGGCATGCCAGAAAAGTAGAGGGGGACATACGGCCGATGTAATTTTCCATTCCTAAATTGGGAAGGTTTGATTAACAGCTTTATGTCTTTTGTAAATGATTTTTTTAAAATAAACTTTGTTTTTTGTTATAATTAAAACCGGCGCGCTTTTTGAATCACCCTTTAGTTATAATATCACAAGTTTTATGTGTGATAAAATTTATAATAATAATAACTGCATGCCTTTAACATCATAATACAAATATCTGCTTTTTTACTCTATCCCTGATTTACCCAAATATTTAGGTTTTGGATAAGTATTAAAGTAGATCCCTTATTTTACAAAAGTCATTAAAGTAAAGAAATTTAGTTCGCCCCACCTACCCATTAGTCGTTCACGACCGAAATCACTGGGATATGTAAAGACAGGTAACTGGTTATGTAAAATTTTAATGTTTATTTTTGGAGATAATTTGGTCCATATATTGCTGACAGGCATAAACGTGCACACGTACTCAAACACACACTTTTTTCACATGGTCTAAGTTTCCTTTAAGGTGGAAAAGTAAAAAAAATTAGATGCAAGGGTCAGGCATATCTTTAGTAATAAGTAACATAATTATTTTTTTAAAACAGTGTATACTGCGCAAAAATACTAATTTAAAATTATTTCAGGCAATACTACAATTGAACTTCTTTTGAAGCTTGGGTAAGTATTAAAATTACTAATCCTGCTTAATAAATAATAGGCTAGAATATAAGATTATAAGTGATACATTACTAACAGTTTATAGGTATTCCATCACTAGTAAAAATTTACATATAGCTATTTGCGAAACATTTCATAAATGGCGTACAAGAGAGTATCGTTAATATACTTACCGCTTTTAATTAAGTAGTAAAAGCATTATACACTTTCAATGTACCTTTAAATTGTCATTATTCACGCTTTGCCGCTTGTTCTTACTGCATCCAATACATTAATATTCAGAAAAAAAGAGAGTTTAATTAGTTAGAATCGAATTAAAGCAATTCGACTTAAAGATTTATTCACTAGGATTACTTTGTGGGTTATACAAAGAAGACAAACTAATCCATGTCTTTATAAGGCATTAGGTTTTTTATTGCGATTATCAATTATCAATATTTACAGATAAACCTCACGTTATGCTATCATTACACTTAAAATTTTGTTTTATCAATAAAGCTATCCAAGATCAAAGTACAAATGAAGTTTTTAATCGAGTTTAAAGTGATATTATTGATTTCTTGACAATTTGTAACCAGGAAAATTATGTAGTTAAAGTAGGGATAGTAAATGCTTTTATGCTTCTCGGCAACATAACAGATAACGCCGCTGCTTTAAACGATATATGTAACAGCCTTAAGGATAGTGCAATTTGAGTTGAAGTTGAAACGAAATTTCACTGTTAAAAAACCATTACAATTATATAAGCGGCAACTTATGAATAGAGACTAAACCATAATCACGCAACATTACTGAACATAGTGATGGAAAGTTATACGGTGGCCACACAAGTAGTCTCCAATTTTCTTTAATAAGTGGCATAGATGAATTACTAATTTGTTTTAACCAAGACGGTTATAAAACTTTTGTTGCAGTGTCACCGCCTATATACAGGGTTGCTAATTAGTGCGTCAAAGTGCGATATCTCAGTAAATATGAATTTTAGAAGGAAATGTTTCCTATTAAAGCTTTTAGTGTTTAAGAGGTGCATATTTTAAAATTATTTTCCAATATACGGGGTGCGTCATAAAATTGTGGTTGTAACAAATTGTGTTTTTTGAAATAGAACATTCTAATTTTTTCACCATATATGGATTTATCGTCAAATTTTAACCTTAATTTATGTAAGATGTATTATCTTAAAAATTTAGTGGTTTCGAATTATTTGGACAAATATGAAAATTTTGACAGCTGCCGGGTTCCACAAAAATCGATGCTGTACCTTGACCTCTGCGAATTTCAAAATCGGTATTCTGGGGCTTTAAGAAAACCTAATAAGCTTACGTTTTGACGAATTTTAATTTTAAAAAAAGTCCTCTACAACCCCGAAATATTCATCCAAGGTTGCATGATTTCAAACCTCCATAACGTGCTTATTTCAAATTGAATACCCTAATTTTTATACCTTTTTCGGATTTATCGTCAAATTTTAAGGTCAGTTTATGTTAGGTGTCCAATCTTTAAAATTTACCATTTCGGAAAAATTAAAAAAATTTAGTTTTCATTTCGATGAAGTCACATATTGACAATTCAAAAATGCATTAAACTGCAAAATATTATTTGTAAACAATTGAGGTATTGATAACAGATTCTCAAAGTGTCCCCCATTTCGATCATTGCAGTCTTGCCAGAAAAGACCTATTTACTTCTCGTAACACCTCAATACTTACGCTATTTCTAAACGCAAGCATTATGCGTTGTCTCATATCTTCTGCAGCAGTTTGATATACAACATTTTTTATGTGACCATAAAGAAAAAAAAATAATGTTGTTATGTCTAGCGAAAATAAAAATATTCAGCACCATTCAAATGTCCGTTACAGAAATGTGGCCATACTATAAGATCATCTATAATAGCTCCTCAAACATTTACAGTCCACTGTCGCTGGGAATTAACTAATCTTACTATTTTTGGGTTTTCTGTTGTATGATAGTGAAGACTATGACGGTTTGGGCAAGCACTCTGAGTCGGAGAATAATACATTTTCGAAAAAGTTAGGTATTATTCTTTTCATTTGCAACCCCCATTGGCAAAATGCTCTCCTAATGTCCAAATCAGAAACCTACAGTTCTTAATGGATGGGTATACCGTAGTCATGATACTCATTCCTCTTTAAAATTTTACTAACGGTAGAAAGGCTCCGAAAGTACAGACAACCAAACATTCAATTGGTCTTCACCACTTGTCCTCTTATCCGTTTCGCAGTTTTCATAATTCACACTGCCTGTTCTAATCAACCTTTCTTTAAGTTTCTCTAAACTTAAAGAAAGTTAGAGTAGGAGTTTGAGTTAGCAAACGATTTTGATCAGCAGATCCCATACTGAAGATCATGTCAACCAGTTCGGTTCTTTGGAAATTCATCTGTGTTTAGTTAACTACAAACATTTATATGAGATACGAATGAAATGTGCAAAACGAGTGCGTAACTACTCGCTAAGTGGATAATAATGAACAACTTTAAAAATTTTGTAAGAGATATTTAAAAAATATGTCTTTGTATTGAAAAATTAAGAAATAACCAACGCACAATGTAACACTACGTGTAAATTACAAACAACTATTCCATTTATGATATTTTCGGGAAAAAACGTCAATAGGAATAAACAAACATTTCTTTTTGTTCCATGTCAACATGTAGCCGGTTGACTTTATCAAAATAAAAATTAAATATTTTTTTTAATTTTGCCGAATAATTAGGAAACGTTACATAAACTGACCTTAACATTTGACGATATATCCGAAAACGGTGTAACAATTAGGGTATTGCGTTTGAAATGAGCACGTCGTTGAGGTTTTAAATCATGCAACTTCGGATGAATATTTCGGGGTTGTAGAGGACTTTTTTAAAATTAAAATACGTCAAACCGTGGCTTTTTAGGTTTTCTTAGAGCCCCAGAATACCAATTCGGAAATTCGCAGAGGTCAGAGTACAGCACCGATTTTTGTGTAAGACTGCAGTGTTTCATATGTTTATAAATAACTTGAAAACGGCAAATTTTTAAGATAAAGTATCTTACATAAATTAACATTAAAATTTGACGATAAATCCGAATATGGTAAAAAAATGGGGGGGGGAGTTCTATTTAAAAAAAACAGAATTTGTTACTACCTCACTTTTATGACGCACCTCGTATATTGAAAAATAATTTTCAAATATGCACCTCTGAAACACCAAAAACTGTGATAGGAAACATTTCCTTCTAAAACTCATATTTACTGAGATATGGCACTTTGACGCATTAATAAGCAACCCTGTACACAGGGTGTTTAAAAAAGATCCGACAATATTAAGGGGAGTGATTGCCCAGGTCATTTTACGCAATAAAGTTCCTATAAACATAGGTCCGCAAACGCTTCGTTACCAATCTACAGGGTGTTGAAGTTTAATTTAAAAAAACAGTCAAAATTAGATTTTTCCAAAACGGCTTGAGATATCATAATGAAATTTTACGCGTGTCAATGGTTGTGGGAGACGCATACTTTGCAATACAACACCAAGTTTCAGTCGTACCATTGGCGCGCGTATTGGCACGTCACAGGCTATTTTTCAAGAAAAAAAGTAGGATGCCGCTGATTTCTCTAAAAATAAAAAATGTTTTTTACTTCTTTGTGCAATTGTGAAGAAAAAAGCTCTCTTGACTTTTTATCGTACGACGTACCGTTTTTGAGTAAAAAAAAAACATTTTAGTGCATGTCCGTTTATCATGCGTACAAAAATATTTTTAAACATTCCTGTATTAGTCACTGACATATCACTGACATATTGAATGAGTCTCGTGATTAACAATTTTGTATTTGTCGAAGTTCCTTATCAAGAATCGCTATACGAATGCCGAGATGACCGACATGCACCACACTTATGGACTTGCTGATGGGAATGCATTAGAAGCTAGGCTGTTGTATACTGAAAGATTTCCGGGCCGTAATGCTCCTGATAGAAAAACTGTTGAATGTATTCATCGGCATCTGTATGACACAGGCACATTAAGACGAAATGTGGGAGCAGGAAGGCCAAGGACAGCAAGAACGGTAGAACTGGAAGAGGATGTGCTGGACACGATTGAAGAAGATCGAGGTACTTCTACTCGAAAAATTGCTGACGCTTTGGATGTAAGTAATGGGACTATTTGGCACATTCTTATGGAAAATTTGTTGCATCCATTCCATATACAACGCGTTCAAGCACTTCTTCCTTCTGATTTTCCTCCTCGC
The DNA here is from genome assembly GCA_036346205.1 of Vesta saturnalis. NCBI lineage: Eukaryota > Metazoa > Arthropoda > Insecta > Coleoptera > Lampyridae > Vesta > Vesta saturnalis. The sequence goes on along the minus strand of JARFJB010001896.1, from coordinate 1,546,250 downwards.
ATTGCATTCTGTCAATGGCTTTTGCACAAAATGGTTCAAATCCCTCAACTCCTGATGTTGATTCTGTTCACCGATGAAGCGAGTTTTTCAAGAAATGCAATACAGAATTTCCATAATAACGATGTATGGTGTGAAGAAAATCCAAATGAAATTGTTGAAGATCGTTTTCAACATCAGTTTTCTTTGAACGTTTGGATTGGGATTGTGGGTGACTGCCTAATTGGACCGGTATTTCTACCCGGGAGACTTGCCGGAGAGGTGTATCGCAACTTTTTGGAAAACACGCTCCCTGGATTTCTGGAGGACGTACCATTAGCAATTAGAGATGCAATGTGGTATATGCACAATGGCGCACCAACCCACTTTAGTCAAGTACCTCGTGATTTCTTAACACAAGCATACGGAAATCGTTGGATTGGCCGGGGTGGACCTCACTTATGGCCTGCACGATCTCCGGACTTAAATCCCCTTGATTTTTTCCTATGGGGCCATTTGAAGTCCTTGGTGTACGCTACTCCATTGGAAAAGGTAGAAGACTTAAGAAATCGAATCATTGCTGGGTGCAACTCAATTAAAACAGATCCTGGTGTTTTTGAGAGAGCTCGCCAGTCAATGAGGAGAAGATTGGATTCTTGCATCCGAGCTCGAGGTGGTCACTTTGAACAGTGTTTGTAATTTTTGGTTGGTAAAATTTTTGGTTTGGTGAAATATTTGTTTTTGCCCTTGATTTTTAAAACTTTTTTTCTGTAACAAATGGACATGCACTAAAATGTTTTTTTACTCAAAAATGGCTTTTTTCTTTACAATTGAACAAAGAATCAAAACGTATTTTTTATTTTTAGAGAAATCAGCGGCATTCTACTTTTTTCTTCAAAAATAGCCTGTGACGTGCCAATCAGCGCGCCAATGGTATGACTGAAACATCGTGTTGTATTGCAAAGTATACGTCCCCCACAGCTATTGACACGTGTAAAATTTCATTATGATATCTCAAGCCGTTTTGAAAAATCTAATTTTGATTGTTTTTTTTAAATTAAACTTCAACACGCTGTAGATCGGTAACGAAGCGTTTGCGGACCTATGTTTATAGGAACTTTATTATATAAAATGACCTGGGAAATCACCCCTTTAATATTGCTGTATCTTTTTTAAACACCCTGCATAAGCCTTGGGCGGCAGATACCTTAGGCAGTGCCTGATTTAGGTATTTTCCGCTTTACGCATCAAATTATAGAAGCCCTTTATTTAGTATTTATGATTATAACCTAGTACCTACTACTATACGTCAACATCACACCTGGGAATCTAATTTTTACGCTAAACACAGGGGTATAGATTGTAGCATAAGATAATTTATTATTTATAACATACATTTTAAAATAATAAAACTTAGAATTTCACAATTGTTTTCGACGTGATTTTTTTGCAGCAAAGTCTGTAATCAGTTTATCATAATTTAAACTTTCAGTTAAATCACTTTTTATAGTCAAAATCGTCAATGCATTTAACCGATTTTCTTCCATACTTGACCGTAAATAAGTTTTAAGTCGCTTTAAAGTAGAAAATGACCGTCCAGCTGAACATACAGTCACTGCCATTGACACAAAAATTCGTAACACAATTTCTGTATTGAGAAACATTGTTTGTAGATTTTGGGATCGGACTAAATATAATAAGTCGGATTTTTCTTTTCTTAAGTCTCTTCTTTTAAAAATTCGCAAAAGTGCAAAAGTTGCGTTGTAAATTTCTTGGAGACAATCGCATTTCTGAATTAACGTTTGTTGTGAACATTCATTTAAAGAGAAGAGAAATGAAAATTTCTGAAAAACATTTTCATATGCTGCAGCTCTTTTCTCTAGTTCCATCACAATTCGATCCAAAATAGCATAAAATGTCTCAGTTCTTAATTTTTCCTTTCTAGTTAGAATAATTTCACCATCTCTGCTTTCATCTGAAGAGAGTTTTCTTTTTCGGGTTCGTTCATCTTCATATGATCCTTCTGCAAGCTTGTTTGCCTTGCTACTAAAAGTTGTGAACATGTTTTCAGATCTTAAGGACTTTACAAACCCAATTAAAGAGGAAAAGAGTTGCGTTATATCGCCGATATCGATAGCAACAGATTGGAGACTTTTATTGGTTTTGTGAAAACGTCCTAATAACACTTCCCAAAATACACTCATAAAGACGCAGTTCTCATTTTATTCCAGTTGCTTCTATACGTGTGGTTGGCTTTTCAGATAAATTTTCACACAAACTAATTACGACATCATGTCGTGTCCCATCAACTCGTTTTGGAACTTTACCATTATTTTTTAAGTTTGATTGTAAAGCTTCCCATCGACGACTAGAAGCTTAGAAAAAAGTATATAACTGTTGTAAAGCATCGAAAAATGTAACAGCTTCTTTAAGATATTCCGCTGCTCACAACCCTACTAAATTCAAAGGGTGTACTGCGCAAGGAAGATAGTAAGCAAGTGGATTGCATTACATAATGTGAGATTGTAGGCCGGTGTAAACCCCTGACATTGCTAGCGTTGCCATAAGATTGACCACGACAATTTATTAATTCTATGTTAAGATCCTCCAATTTTGATAATGACGCATTTTCTATTTGTTATGACCCACGTTCGGTAAAAATCCAATGAACCCCTCCACAGGTTTTCCGTTTATCTGAATATATCGTATAATGATGGGTAATTGGTCGATGTAGGCAATGTCAGGTGTAGAGTCGACAATAATGCTGTAATATTTTGATTTATGAATTTCTCGGATTATGTAATTTGAAACTTCTCGTGACATCAATTCAATAAATTCTTAACAATTAGTTGACGATAAATAAGACGTTTTGCCACTGCCAGGGTGTCCACATTTTGATATGTTTTGCTAAAAAGGGATCGAACTCTAAGATAAGTTCTAAACATATCACGTAATTTCCATTTTTTGGAGCCCCACACTTTTCTACGCTTAAAAGCTAAACCTCTAGATGACAACTTTTTTACTACAGCAACTACACTTTGCAACACATTTTTCCAACACTCAGTTTGACTTTTAATTTGTTCACACAGTAATGAGTCTATTCTGTCCGTACCAACACTATTTTTTCTATGTAATAATAAAATTTGGCATTTGGAGTGTTCGCGAGATACTTCGTGAAGATTTAATATTCTATTTGCATTGCTCGTCATTGATACCACCAAAAAGACGACATGGGATACAAAATAGCTTTTGTTTCGAGGAAGGGCATGTTAAAAATTTTCCTAACTGTTCTTCACCATTTCTTAATTTTTGGACGAAACACACTTTTATTCAAGGAACGCTGAACCATACCTTTAGTATTGCTTGCTACAATAGTTTTTGTTATCGTTGCTGAAAAATCATCGAACATGTGCTGTTTGATTTCCTAGGGTAATAAATAGTCTATGCTTTGATTATTTAACTGAACCCATTCAATGGGATCGACACTTACACGCAGTTACTCTTACTGCTCACCCAAAACCGAAAATGTACATTGAGCATCTTTTGAAGAACCTGGCGGAGGGTCAATATAATCTGTTCCTAACCCATAATTACTACCACTACCACTAGCAGCACTGACACTTTCAGTTGTAACATGCACATTTAAAACAGCGCCAGTATCATCATTATCCAAGATAGTTCTAATGCTATAAGTAACATCGGAGTTTTCGGGTATATACAAAGTCTGTTCAGATTGAGGTTTTGCAGGCGCTTGTAAACTGAAATAGCGTTCTAGTCTTTTAGTTTTATTCAAAACATTTTCTTGTTGTTTGCGTTTTTCATCAGCAAGTTTTTTATACTGCGCACCACTTAATTTATTCCGATGTTCATCATTATTGAATTTAAAAATTAAAAAACTAAAATAGTGTTACATTTTTAGTAACGATGGAAACTTTACGTAATTTATGTAATACGAACACAAAAGTTAACACGACAATCTTATGCACTACCAATGATGATTAAATACAGAACTATAAATAATTAATACTTAAGCTTTTAATTTATCAAAGTACAGTTCTAATTTATATTCGATGCTGCACGACGACTAAATTCGCAATGAATCATCTCTGGATCGGTTCCTTTTTACATATAAACACGCACAGATGGAATAATCTAGAAGAAATATTCTAGATGCTGAGTGACTCATCGCTAGACTACTCAATAGACGATAACGGCCGCTTTGATGTTTACCGCGTTGATTATTTTTAGCATACGGGTAGTTTCTTATCGCGTATGCAGGTGCGTTACAATAGTGAAACAAATTTTAAGCGTACAAAGCAACGAGCGGTACAACGTACAACTGAAATCAGAATCTGGCGTATAATGTGTTTGTATTAATAAAATAAGAATTTTAACTATCCAGGGTACCTCCACAACACATCGTCGACACTATATCGTCTCAATCTCCAGTCGGTTGTTTGGTCGGACGCTTTTCACGTCTGAAACCAAACTCAAACGAAAAAGAAAACAGCTCAAACATTTTATGAATACATTCATAACACGATCAAGGTAAGATAAAACATGAGTACAGTACTTGCCGCCGTGTTTTAAACATAAACCAAATGTATTTCAATTCAATAAAATTGTATTAGGAAAAGTTACTGTAAGGATAGAAAGTTAAGAAGATTTTGATTTAAAGTTTTATTTGCAACAATTAATTTTACGTGATTTAAATTTCTTTGTGTCATTTATCAACTTTGGCGCCCCCTAAAACTTAGCGCTTTACGCACGTATGTAATTTGCGTAATGGTAAATACGGTACTGACCTTAGGGACGGCCCGGCTAGTATTGTTATTGCGTTACTTTTTGTATTCAATCTTCAAATACATTATTCGTGAGATTAAGTTCATAAAAATAACTTATGTCATCGTAAATAAACCCACATAACTTTGTTGGTAAACAGAAGTGTTAACATTTATATATTTGGTAATATTACACCAACAAATATCAAGTTTCATTATCGGAATTTGTGATTTGTTATTACTCACTAATACTAGAATTTCCTTGAAAGAAATTAATAATGAAAAAAATAACTTTATCTACAAGTGAAATTCAACAATATAATTTACTACTAAAAACAATCGTTTAGCCTATTATACATTTGCAAAAAAAGATGTTTACCTGTTTTGTGCTTTTAAGCTAATAGCATTGTACATGAACGTATTAATTTTAAATAAAAATCGAAAACACAAGAAACTGTTATTACCTTAAGACTTATCATTCAAGGAAAAAAATTAAATCTTTCTAAGCTCAAGTCTATAAACGCTTACTGTTTTTCCTCAAAGCGGATAATCATTCTTATACTATTTTGGAATGGTAGATAATAATATAAAATGTAAAGACAGGCGTTAGTTTTTAGGTTAATGAACATATTTCAATCTTAAAAGGAAATTTGTTTGTGTTTATTCTTGGAGCTGGTTTATTTGCCTTTAGGTATGCTTAATACGATTAAGTACTTAAGCTAGCTTGCCGTTCTCTAACTGCTACGTTTACGCCCATAAAAAGAAAAACTAATAATGGAAGAAAGGAATCAACTAGGTTTGCGAAAATAGTTATCCTTAAATGAAATGACCACAGCAATACCTTTACTTTGTAACGTGCTAAACATACTTCTGCACAAATATCTCACGATGTGAAAACTTACTAAATAATCTTGCACATTGTGGATGTTGAAATACTTTAATATACTACACACTGTATTGGAATTACCTTTTATGATGACCTTATTTTCTGTTGTATGAAGCAATTTAAATAAAGCAAATTAAATTTCATTGAATTCCCAAAGGTTTAAAACCTACTAAATAACAGATAACTGTGTTAGTTTATTGAACTCCCGTTAGAGTGCGAGGTTAGGACATTCAAACACAATAGCAATATTTAATTATTGATCGATAACAAAGAAATCAATTCTAACAATCTTACGTTTTGAAAAAGTATGTACTACATTGCTCGTGTCCTTTTTTGCGGTTGCCATTTTACGACGCTATGCAAAATGTCTGAACTCTTCTAAAATTTCTATAATCGAAGATTTTCGGATATAAATTAGAAAAATTTAACTTTAGCAAGAAAATTACTGTCCCAAATTACTTGTTGCTCGCATGAACATTGCCGATATAAAGGAGTTTTGTCGTCGTAAAAGACGTAAGCTGTTCCGCAAGTCTTCTTTATTTGCTATTAATTCCTAAATTTGTGTGTTAGCGACTGAAAGCGTACAACCAACAACAAATTGCAGATACTCTGCTCGACTAATGGAAGGTATTTCGTACCACTTCAGTATGCCCACTTACGAACATAGGGGTAATTGATGTTAATTTCACCTTATATAACATGGAAACTGAGTTACTGTTTTATAAACCGGTACCAGATTTAAGAAATAACCTTGTTCAACTTCATTGGAAATCATGCTAAATATTCCTTTTCACGATTCTTAACTGGTCGTTTAAAGGAGCTGAATCATCCGTATAGGAATAAATAGTCCAACTAGTGGTTATGTAGGAAAAGAAATGATTCCAACTAAAATTCAAAACCCAATTATTGATGTTGGTACCGATTTGTGGCAATGGTATCAAACTAATGCACTTAACAAGCTACAAACCAAATTGCGAAAATATTGGGAAAAGAATTCTGGGTGGGATTTCCATGAAATTTTACATATAAAGGTAAACATTAACAGTTACGTGCCACTGAAAGGTGGAATGCATATTAAGGTACCTAACTTAAACTCAAAAAGGTGTTGTTAATGTGAAAAGTAAAAAAATTAATGTGCTTTCCAAGCAGTCGTTTCAGCTTTATATCCTGCTTCACGGGATTCAGATCGATCTTCTAGCTACACTCATTTGTCACGTTTTAAATTATGATTTAGTTGAGATTCCCACTAAAATAACTGAAAGAATTAAATAACCTCTCACTAAATTTGTGTTGCGCAAAAGATAAAAAAGTTGTACCCTTTGTATTGAGTAATCAGCGAAGCTACAGAGAACACATAAACCTTTTAATGCTTTTTAACGATGACGAAACCTATCATCACTTTGCGTGGATTAAAAACGTGTCGGCTTTATTTACAGGACAGCTATCAAAGTACGACCATAAGGATTCGTAACCGGTGTTTGAATCAAAACCAAATAGGTAGAAGACATACAAACACCAACACACAGACACACACACACACACACACACACACACACAAACACACAAACACTTCCATACACACACCACACATACACACACACACACACGCACACACACATGCACTCACACACACACAGGCAGACACAAAGACACAGACACACAGACACACAGACACACAGACAAACGACACACGACACAAGACACCCAGACACACAGACATACAGACACACAGACACACAGACACACAGACACACAGACACACAGACACAGACACACAGACACACAGACACACAGACACACAGACACACAGACACACAGACACACAGACACACATACACACAGACACACAGATACACAGACACACAGACACACAGACACACAGACACACAGACACACAGACACACTGACACACAGACACACAGATACACAGACACACAGACACACAGACACACAGACACACAGACACACAGACACATAGGCACACAGACACATAGACACACAGACACACGGCAAGTCTCACTGTGGTCCACCAGCCCAACGTCGCCGCGTTGCGAGGAATGCATAATGTCTATATTTAGCCTTTTAATAGTGCCTTGCAAAGACAGTTGCACGCCTGCCTTTGCTTCACTTGCAGGTAAGCAGTTGAATTTCTAATGTAAAGGAGCACAGTTGAATTGATTTCGCGCGTTGACTATATTTATTGTTGTTTAGTTTATTTAATGAATTATCCCGTTTTTTGTTTATTTTGGAAGCATGTAAGTGTATGTCAATAATTATTTCATCTTTGTTACGTATCCAGTGTACCTACTACTCAAAAATATTTCATTTTCTATATTTCTTTTACTGTCTCAATTTTTTTCGTAGGATGACCTCGATACAAAAGGAACGAAAATTGATTGATAAAAACGAATTTTTAATGAAGAATGGACAGAAGATTACTTTTTCATTGAGCCGAACAATTCGGCATTTAGTTTAATTTGCCGTGAATCTGTAAATGTTTTTAAAGAATATAACGTAAAACGACATTATGTTCAAAAACATGCAGGCAAATTCGATTCCTATCGTGATATGTGTCGCAAAGACAAAGTTAACGAGTTGAAGAATAGTCTCTCAGCCCAACAAAAGCTACTTCAAAAGGCTTCAAATCAACCGAGAGCGATAGTGAAAGCTAGTTATTTAGTATTCTGTTTAATTGCTAAGAAGTTAAAACCGTTCTCTGATGGCGAGTTTATCAAAGAATGCATGGAAACAGTGGCAGGGATAATTCGCCCTGATAAGAGAGCGGAATTTTCTATAGTCAGTTTGTCACATCAAACTGTCGCCAGAAGAGTTACCGATCTTGGAAACGACATTGAAAATCAACTGAAAACTAAAGTTCCCGGTTTTAAATTTTATTCCTTGGCAATGGACGAAAGTACTGATGCTAGTGACACGGCACAGTTTGCCATTTTCATCAGAGGCATTAATGACGAATATAATATCGTTGAAGAAATGGCTGCTTTAGTTTCGTTAAAAGGCACAACAGCATCAAGAGACTTATATGAAGCAACGAAACAAACGTTATCCCGATTTTCTTTGTCGCTTTCCAACATTTCCGGCATTGTTACTGACGGCGCTCCAGCTATGATAGGTAAAAGAGAAGGACTTGTAAAATTGTTAGAGAATGATGTGAAATGAAATTGAAGTTATGGCAGGAATAAATAAATGGAAAGAATTTTTCGCACTTCCATACCTTGGCCGAACATAATCCTTTGAGTGGGCAGAAATACGGAGTTTTACTCCTCGATTTGATATGGGACTTTGCACAACGATTTCAGGATTTTCGAGGGAATAAACATTATTTTAGTATTTTTGCAACTCCATTTTCGGTAGAAATAGATACATTGCCACCGAATTTTCAAATGGAATGCATCGAGTTGCAATCTGATATGCAACTAAAGGACAAATTTGCCCACGTAACGTTGATTGAATTTTATAAATCTTATCTTCCAAGAGACAAATTTCCCACGTTACATAATCACGCTCTCTTCATGGCATCTCTTTTTGGTAGCACTTACATATGCGAACAACTCTTTTCAAGAATGAACCACGCCAAAAGTAAGACTCGAAATAGAATATCTGATGAACATCTGGAGAACACATTGAGAATTTCTACTACATCCATTGCACCAGATATCGAGACATTGTCGATGCAGATCCAAGGCCAAGTATCACACTAGTTGTTTTATACATATGTTCTTATTGATATGTATAAATAATAATTATTTGTAGCTCAGTAAAAAGTACTCAAATGTAGTGTGCTTTATTATCCATGATTTTGTTTGATTGTAAGTACAGTATTTGAACTGCGGCCCCAAACAGTTTCTACTACTAAAATGTGGCCCGGCCATTGAAAAGGTTGGACAACCCTGCTCTAAATGACTGTTAGAACTAATATCCCGCAGATGTACACTTTATACATCATACTGTGTTTATTTTAGTATTATTTTCAAAACTTGTAAATTAGGTTATCACAATGACCCAATATTTATTACTGTATATTAAGACTATTTTAGTTTTATTTTTTTAAGCTAAATTTATTAAATACACAACATAGGCCGTGTACAAAATCTCACAGTCATAAATAAACTGAAGCTTAGTATTTTATGAAACTCGCCAAAAATGTGCATATAAAAGCTGAAATTCATACTTTCTAAATAGCATAAGGGATAATGCAGTCTTGAATGAGTATTATTATAGATTTTTTTAAATAAAGCTATATAAAATTTTTATATTGCTTTACACATAAATTAAAGCATGAGCTCTTTTTTTATCTAAAACAGGCATACCCTCTTGTATTTAATATGTTCTCAAATTTAAAATGTTACCTTTTTTATAAAGATTGCGTCAAACGATGGACTTTGTACATACTATACCTACTAGATGTTGGCAAAGGTTCCGAATGATGATGTTGCTTCTATATTGGTTTTTGCCTCGTACCTATACTTATTACATATTTATTGATTTTAATAAGCTTGAGTTGCTTTAGGTCTAATATCAAATCTTCACCAAACGTGTTTTTTACGTACTATCAATTTGTTTCTCATTACTGCTGTTTCCTTATTTTCAAATATATGTATGTACACGCTATACGATTCTTTAAGTTGAACAAAAAGACCTAGACACTAACGGGAATGTCAAGCCTTTATACACATCAACTAGAATGTTGCCCTGCGACACGAATTCCATCCTTAGTAACGGGTTTTTAACGTGCCAATCATCGTATTGCCAAGAGACCTACACTTTTACTTCCTAATACAGAAGTAGTGCTTTGGTTTTTCTCCGTTTTACAAGAACGGCTACCACGGCCAGGTTTCAACACACGCCACTCGGGTGAAAAGTAAGCACTCTAACTCTTCCACCACCGAGGCAGTTACACTATATTTTTCATATAATTTCTAGTTTTTGAATTATTCCCAAATTAAAAAAATTGAAACCACTGTAAGGTGTGCACACTGTCGTTTTAAGGTATTATTATTAACATTAACATAATTAACACAGTACAGAGGAACAAATTACAGAAACATGTCAGGAAATATGGAATAGATTGGAATATATTGCATTATGTATACAGGGTGGCCTATTAGTGTGTGGACGGCAAATAACTTAAAAAGTATTAGGTAGAGAAAAACTTTCTTCACAAAAATTGTACAGTTTTTAGAGATGCACAATCGGGAAATATTAGTAAGTGTACAGGGTCGTCCTAAAACGTGTGACATACCAAATTTAAATTAAATTTTAATTTTTTACTTAATAGACCGTTTTTTATTTCAATTAAAGGTTAATTTAGTTAATTAAAATTTCAACAATTGAAAATAAACAATAGTTCTGATTATGTAACAAAATAGTACGTATGCTCCATTTTACTTTTTATTTTAATTTTAAGCAAGTCTAAGTTTATTTACATGTTTTTAGTGAAAATCTTCTATAAACACAAATCAACTTTTGCTGTTGCGGATGTCACTATCTATCTTCACATTATTTCACTATCTGTCACATTTGATTTAAATTTATACAGGTCAAATCTAATGAATATTAATTAAAAACTACACGATAATTTTTTTTCACTAAAAAGTAGAATAATACTACCTAATTCTGTATAAAGTAGTGAACTACAAATAAAAGTGGCTGGAGAAAAAATTTTATGTTTTATTGGTACAAAATGCATTCTCGGGACTCGGAGGATTGCTGGGCTCCGCTTCGCGTCGTCCAGCAACTTTCTTCCTCGTCCCGAAAATTGACATTTTTTGTACTAATGAAACAAAAAACTATTTGTTGCACAAATCAAGCTTAAGTGACTAATTGAACTAATCGAAATTACATTTTTAGAAAGGAATAGCATAAAATTGGGTGTACTTATAACTACTCAAGTAAGGTTCAAAATGTAAATCAATTTGGATAGTAAGCCTTGGATACCCATATTGGCAAACATTAAAACAAAATAAAATGTCTGTCACTTTGGTTCATTGGCATTTAAAATTCGTAAATTTTCTTTAAGTCTTCTTAGTTAGTTAGATAGTTAAGTTTGTTAGAAAAATGGAGTTTGAAAAAAGTGATTTAATTGACATGATTTTTATGCTGGGTTAGTGTCAGAATTGTTTATTAGCCAGCGGAGTTTATAAGGAAAGATTTGCCAATAAACTAAGATATCCAAGAGAACAGTCGTTTAGAAAACTTTTGGATCGTTTTGAACGAACTGGAAATATGAGTTACGACAAACATGAAAGAGTAAAACCTGTGACATTGTTACACGTCCAAACCGCACTAGGCGTCGTGTATGCTTACTAATGTAAGCGGGTTGCCAAGCCAGCTAACAGGGAGATGGGCGTGGTCGAAATAAGAAGTAAAATGAATGATTAATACGCTCAAACACCTTACACCGATATTCAAACAGCTCAGTCCGGGAAAATATGTCTCCAGGCGCCACCACAATCGAAACTTTGCTAAAATAATTGTCTTAAGCTGGGTGTTAATTAACCCTACTTGATTGTGGAAAGTAGGATTGTGCTTACTCAGTAAACTCTCACACGAGGGTCCTAAAACAAACACTCGTCCCAAACAATTCAACTCAAACTCAAATATATTTAGTACTACCCAGGTTATTAGAAACTTTTTGAATACACCTCGTATACCAAAATTTCCAAAACAAAATTTATCACTCAAATTTAACTGCATTCACGTAACCAACAGTTATAAAAAAAAACTGAAATACACAGGTCGTCACAAACTTCCTGATTGTACCCTGTACATCCAGAATACCAAAGTTATAACACGTTAACTGAATATTTTCTACGTATCCCTCGTATACATATAAAGTTAAATTTCTACTTATTAATGAATAAATAGTTCTTCATTCAATGATCGATAATTAATTTTTAAAATTCCTAACCAAAAGAAAGGCAATGTGATCGGCTTAATAATTGTTCCTTCTATGTTACCTCTGAATCGTATGGGACATTCGCAAATATGTAAGTTCTCAAAACTCCATCTCTTAGTTATACTTAATGAAATTTTTAAATCAACAGCTGATTTCGTCATTAGTGTACTGCGTTAAACGAAACTAACATGAAAATTTTCTTTTTGAAATTAACCTAGCAAATATAACCTTTCAGGTTGTTCATTAATCTTAAAACCAAAATATGCAGAGTCTACATTTAACTTGTCAAAAACTAGGTCACCAATTAAGTAAACGTCACAAATGTATCTCATAACTGGCTAAATAAACAACAGAATAAAAGTTAAGGATAAATATATATTGTCCTGCACAAAATAATAAACAAATGTTTACATACACTACAACATCGTGGTTGAAAAACCACTGTCAATACAAATTTGCGTTTCTGCAAAAATTCTTACTACTAAAACAGCCAATACAACATAACTCGAGATCGATTATCTTATTTTTTCTTCAACACTAATTAATTAAATAAAAATTACACAACAATACGCAAATAACACTACCCAAAAAGATGATCGTGCTCAACTGAGTTTTCAAGGTTCTTAAATGTAATTCTTACTTAAAGACTGTCCATTCATCCTTCGCTTTTCTTTCTTCTCTCTTCCCGTAAACCAATTATTTGTAGTCCATGTGTATCCTTAGATTGCCTGAAGGCACATAACAAGTACTTCACAATTCCACAAACACTTACTCCTTTCGGTAATCGCGATTAGTCCAACTATACGAGGTTATTACTCCGATAAACCCGTAATAATCTGTACACGTTTAGTTGCCTCTTTAAAGTTTCTCGCAACCTTTAGGACAATTAAGCCCTTCCTTAACACAAATAAACTTTTAATGTCATAAAAAAATGACTTTAACATTGGCTCAATTTACTACGAATATTTCGTTCACTTAAAGGTGGTCCCATAAATAATTTGAACTAAGGATCATTACAAGCACACGCGCCGCACTCAACACTATAACGTAACAACTGTTACCTTATTATAAATATGCTTACGCACTTTTTCTTGAAGAAAAATAAACTGATTTTATCTTCAATCTCAATTTTATTAATTGTTTTATTTATGAATGTCTTATACGATTCATCCCCTTTCGGGTTACGCAGTTGTTTAAACAATGACTGCCTTCAATATTATTCACCAATATAACTCCAACTCAACCCATTCTGATTTCACACTTCACCTCGCGCGCGTGTCTCCCACCGAGCTCTCACTGACATCCACCAAAAAGCCAAAAAGCTAAAAGCCAAAAGCTACCGTCAATCTCTGACTTTCCTATTTATACCTTAAGCCATCCATCTTTAAACATGTCTTCCTTCCTCGCTGTATTCACCAATGGTATTCACTCAAACTTTCTTAGTGCCGACTGATGCTACCCTCTGCACAAACACGCTTATAACTACTATACATCGCCATGTTTGTTTTTACCTGCAAATTTTACAATTACTTTGTGGAGAAGCCATTTCTCGTCATCACATTCATTCAGTGGCCACTCTGGACCATTACACAACTTTCAACGTTTATCTCTCACATGCGCTCATCCTCCTTCCGCAACATTTGCAAAAATAAGTACAGTCTAAGGTCTCAAATCCCATATACGTACATGTATTCTCAAAACTGATTGCACAACATTACGAGAACTTTCTATAATCAACAATTAAACATACCAAATCTTTCTCTACATATTTCCTAAAACATTCTATACTTACACATTCACATCTTCCGGCAAAGATTACTCCTTTATCCTCCAACATTTCATTCCTTATTAAGTAGTCAACAGTAGCAACACATTATCGTCCATTCGACAAATTTCTCTTCACATTTACATTCATCAGAATCTATTTATTCCAACACCAATGTCTCTATAACATTCAAACACACGTATCCTCATACTGAATGATATTTCTCCTAAATTGCCAGTGGCGTATCATCCACCCACATACATTATGCATATACACAAAAAAAAATTTTTTTTTCGTTCAAACTCAATACACCCGTACTCAAAACACGTAATACACGTCATTATAACATCTTACATACAGGGTGCGTCAACACAACCTTACAACATATGAAGAAAATGAATTCATTATTATGACGGCAGTTGTTGAAAATCCTCACACAAGCAGTCGTCAATTAACTACTGATCTTGATATCGCCCGTACCTCAATTCAAAGAATAATTTAAAAAAATAATTTTTCGCCCCTACCATATACAACTTCCCCAGGAGCTTTTGGATGCTGATTATGAAAAAAGAATAAGGTTTTTCCAGTGGATACAAGACGTGATTGCCGATCAGGTTAATTTTCTACAAAAAGTAACGTTTTCCGACTAAGCAACATTCCATAAAAATGAAACTGTATATAAGCATAATTTCCATTATTACTTCGACCACAGCCACATATTATGATGAAGACAGGGAGCCATTATAAATGGTCTCTCAACGTATGGTCTGGAATTCTAGATGGATACCTTATTGGACCCTATTTTTTTGAAAACAATTTAAATGTTACTCTTTACTATGAGTTTTTAAGTACTCAACATTTTGCTCTTCTTAAACATGTTACGGTGCATATTGCCGAAGACATGTGGTTCCAGCAAGATGATACTCCCCCTCATTTTCCTAGAAACGTTAAAGAATGGCTGAATCAACAATTTCCTGAAAGGTGGATAGGTCGACGAGGCGCTATAAACTGGCCAGCACGCTTTGTACAACAAAGGTTTATTTTGGTAGTGATTTAATTTTAATTTTATAGTGCAAGATTTCATTTTGGATTTAACTTGTTTATTTCAATTAAAGTCTATCTCTTTCAGACTTGTTTCACCGATTCTTTAGATGCATAGAAGGAGTTCTGTTTAAAACTTGAAACAATTTAACATGTATATTCAACTTACGGCAATTTCCATAAGATAATGCCATAATTTCTTATTCCTGCGGTATAAATTATCAAATGCATACATTTTTAGAATCACGAAAGATAGCTGATCCAAATATGCAATAACATACAGGGTGTTTTATTTGTGTGTTACAGAGAAGGTTTTGCTTGCGTATTTCGTTGATCAGGTAAGTTCATTACATCATTTATTAAAGGTATTCATTCTTTGTATTTATTTTATTAGTCGAAAAACTACAAATCGTCATCATTATGGTACTTGTATTCCAAATTAAAGTGTATGTTACGTCTCAAAAAGAACGTGGACATCAGCAAGTTTTCAAAACCTTCGGCATTCTTGACAAACCGTTCTGTTGGGTACATACCAGAGAACTCATTAGCATTTACTTAATTTTTTTCTTAAAGCACCCAACGAGAAATACTTACATATGAAACTAAATTTTTACTTTTAAGATTATTCTTAATAAATATGATTCCATTTTAGGTAGTTGCAATATTGATATGTTTGGCGGTTGCAGACGAATTGTACAATATGTGTTGGGGATATTAAAGAAAAAGTTCCTGTCTTTGTCGTTTACATTAGAGATACCAAAACACATAGACCCAGGGTTTTTACCATATTAAACGATGACACTAGAATAAATTATATTAACCCCATCAAGAAGTACATGAATTTAAGACCGAAGCATGTGAAGATTGAAAATTTTTTTTTATTCTACAGTGGGTGTAAATGTACCTGTAATCCTATTGGCATTAACACATCTGGTCAGATTCCACGACAGATTGCTAAGTATTTAAATATTTCCAATGCCGATCAATACACAGGACGTTCATTTCGTAGCACTTCTGCCACAATCTTGGCAGACAGTGGAGCTGACACTAGAAGTTTAAAACGGCATGGGGATTGAACAATGATGCTGTTGCTGAAGGGTAAGTGGCAGACTCCATCGAAAACAAGAAGAAAATTGCCAAAACCTTAGGATCTAGTAGCGTACAATAAATAGGTAACCGAGAAATATCTATATCAACATCTTCATGCACTTCAAGCGAACGCCTTCTTGAAACATCTCGCGCAATTTCAATTACCAGAAATTCCAATTGCATCATTAATATTAAAATCAGTAAACAATAATTTCTTTAATATTACATTAATACAGATCGCGTTCTAACTGTAGCATAAATATAAATTAATAACTTGTTTGATTTCTTTGATTGTATTTCGTCGGCAAGACGACTTTATGGTACAACATTACAGCACGCATGCCATAACGTGACAAGTTTTTAACGATTTTAACATTAATAAACAAGGCATTCTAATACTAGTCGAACACAAAATTTGTTTACAATATAATTGGTGAGCTTCCAAAAGTTTTATTTGAAAGATAGGTATCGAATTCTCATTAATAGTTTGCTTCAATAGGTGCTCATAGTGTTGTCCATAACTACATTTGTGTTCTTATCCGATATCCATACAATGTGTTATGTTCTTCAATGAAATTAATACACATTGTATATTATGTTTAAGATTTAAAAACTTTTAAAGCTTTCCCTTTTAAGAAAAATTTACAAAACCCGCACTGACACGAATTGATCTTTGTAAATAAGTTATATTTGCTAATTAAGCAAAGTTTCTCAGTTTGTAGAAGAGCCAAAGAGGTCAACATTATAGTGGTGTATCTAATATACTGTTTTGTACATAATGTGGACTTTAGTGTGTTTAGGCTAGTTTATGCTGAATCACAATACATAATAGACCATTAACACGGCTAAAATACTCAGTTATCCGTAGCACAAAACATATCAGCTGTTTCTCACATTTAATAACAATAGTTGAAATTCTTAAATATAGCTTCTTGATAAATGTATATACATTATTGTAATCGCTCTTCGATAGTATCTCATTACTACAGTGGTAAGATACCGTATAACTACAATATAATATATAATTACAAAGACTATAAGGTATTAACGTACAGATCTTAAACACTATTACCACCAACCTACGTATACATATGCTGCATAGAGGTTATCAAATCGGTTGTTGAATTAGTGAGTGAGTGAGTGAGTAAAGTGAGTGATGGTTTTTTTTAGTGGAATTGTGTGTGGTGATTGAGATGGTATTTGTTGTGGAAGTGTAGTGGGTTGGTTTGGTGGAGTGAGTTGAGTGAAGTGTAGTGGATAGAAAATAGAGTGAGTATTTGGTTGGTAATGTAGTGGTTGTGTGGATAGTGAGTGAGAGTGGTGAGTGAGGATGGTGAGTGAGTGGAGTGAGTGGTGAGTGTGGTGAGTGGTGAGTGAGTGAGTGGTGATGAGTGGTGAGTGGTGAGTGGTGATGAGTGGTGGTGAAGTGAGTGGTGAGATGGTAAGAGTGAGTATATGTGAGTGGGGTATCAAGTGGTGATATGTGGTGGTGAGTGAGTGAGTGAGTGAGTGAGTGGTGAGTGGTGGTGAGTGATGTGGTAGGTGGTGGGTGAGTGGTGGTGTTGGTGGTGGTGGTGGTGGTGGGTGATGAGTGGTGATGTTGGTGGTTGAGTGGTAAATGTGAGTGAGTGGTGTGGTGTGAGTGTGGTGGTGAGTGTGGTGAGTGGTGGTGAGTCGGTGGTGAGTGTGTGGTTGGTGGTGTGTTGAGTGGTTAGTGGTGGTGATGATAGGTGAGTGGATGTGTGAGTGGTGAGTGGTGTGGTGGTGGATTCATGTTATGAGTTGAGTTTGTAAAGTGAAGTGATTTGATTGTAGTGTTGATGATAAAGTGTGAGTGAGTATGGTGGTAATTGGTGGTGAGTGAGTGATGGTGTAGTGAGTTAGAAGTCAAGGTGAGTGAGTGAAAGTGATTGAGTGAAGTATTGAGTAGGTGGAATGATATTTTGTTGGTTTTTGAGTGGTGAGTTGGTGAGTGAGTGGTGAGTTTGAATGAGTTTATTAAAAAAATAGGTTTGAAAGTGGTGAAGTGATGGTAATTGGTGAGTTAATGAGTTGAATAGATGGTGAAAGTGATAGTGAGTGGTGAGTGAGTGAGTGAGTGAGATGGTGAGTAAAAAGAGTGAGTGAAGTGGTGAGTGAGTTGAGTGGTGAGTTAATTAGTTTATTTTGAGTGAGTGAGTAATTGTGAGTTTTTTATGTAGTTGTGTGGTTGAGTGAGTGGTGTAAGTAGGTGGTGATTGAGTGAGTGAGTGGTTTTGATGATGAGTGAGTGAGTGATGTTTATGAGTGAGTGATTTTAGTGTTATTTTTTTAGTGAGTGGTAATTGTTTTTATATTAAGTTATGGTTGATTATTTTATGATTGTTGATGAGTGATGGTGATAAATGAGTGATTTGTGTGAAGTGAGTGAGTATTATTTTTTTTAGTGATTGTTTGTAGTATTGTGAGTGTGTTAGTGAGTATTTTTGATGATATATTTAGTGATATTAGTTATGTGAGTTGTTATAGAGTGATTATAGTGAGTGATGTTGTTTGATGGTAAGTGAGTGATGTATGTGTAATAGTGTGATTTGACATAAGAAATGATGCTTAGTGAATAAGTCTTACAAGAAATTGTGAATCTTCGTTGTAATTGAAAGGTCTTGACTATCTTCTAGATGGAAATGAACTCGTGTTAGAACTGAACGAATATTTATGCATGGATGGAGTGACACTTAGAAAGTTATATCCATCGGAGTATTAAAAAATGAACTTAAACCAGAACTCAAATCGATAAGAATTGGAAAAAGGTATGTATCACTCTCTAACACGTGTGAGTTTCTATACGATTATGCAAACCCTGTCCAGTGCGTATTGTTTAAATTTAAAAATTTTCTTCACGGGGCAATTAACACTTCAACTGTTTGTAGTGCATGGCATAATATCTAAAGGAATTAATACTCAATCCCGTAAGGTGAGTCCTGAAATATGATTTGAATTGCGTAATAGTTCTCCGTACCCTCAAAATATGTATGTTGTGAATGCTGAGTGCGAAATTGATTGTATGTTAGTTAAGATTTCATTACCATGCATTGAACAATAATTTTAATGTTCAAATCCGCAATGCAAATTTGTTACATCTAAATAGGCGCATTTTTAGTAGTAAATTGTGTTAACGCATACAGATTTCAAAATGATATACTAAACCAAATAGCAGATATATCCACAAATAGGAAGTGCACGTAACCATAGTAGATTGTGTGGCAACAAATTACAAAAAGCTTTAATCATATGTGGCCCTCATGTGTTTATACATCTGTGATTCTTCGTATCATGCTAATGGAAAGGTTATATAAATTAAATGACGTTGCACACCACTTCACATTTGGTACTGCCACATATTTATTAGAGCTGTAGTTGGATATACTGGACATATGGAAGGTTTGAGTTTAGGGCATTTTGTTGCATATTGCAAACGGCATAATAATATGTGGGAAGAATACAATAACTTAAGGAACAAAAAAAAAATATTTTACTGAGGTAAGAATTGTAATGTTCCTTTATACGCCTTGAGTTTTATTTTGATATAATAAATGTTAATAAATCATTTTTCCTGGTGTGTGTGCTTTTCATAGTATGCGTGAGTGTGCGTATCCTAAAGTAAATAAACCTATCACTGATATCTTAACAATTTACTGTATCACTACTGGATTTCATTTTTCTTCAGACATTTTGGGATATCGATTATTTTCGCGAATATCAATGTGTCAACATTATAGTATCACAGTTATACAATCTATACATTACTAATTAAACATAGATATTTTACAATTTTTCATTGGCATATAAGATATTATATAATTTGTTAAACAATTAACGTCCATAAATCCTAATTTATGAATTATTAATTCAACGTTTTATTAAACAAAAAACATATTAAAACAAAAACAAAACTAAACTTTTCATATCATATTGGTAACGTAAACAACATTTAATCGGCGGAGGTAGTTTATTGATGATTAACGTAAACATTTTTGTCGCTCGTATTTCAGCGCATAAGCATAAAGCGCATTATTTAGTAATACCATTTTGTTTCAAGCATCAATTGGCAAATTTACGGCTTCTCATAAAATTTGTACACCTAGAATTTATTGAAGCGATTTCTTTGGAAATTTTCGTTAACGATGTCTTTCATTAGAACAAAAACAATTAAAATCTGAAAACAAAGAAAAAACCTAAACGGTTTTTCAATTGAGTATCTACCGCGCAGATTTAGTAATGCACTCATTTAAGACAGGCGTGGCATGCTATCACAAGTGATCTATAGCTGCCTGTGGTATATCAATCAAGCTTCTTGAATTCGAGCCGGAGATCGTTGTTCATCGAAAGTTGGATTTTACATTCCCACCACCGTCATGACCCTCACGACATCAATGGGCCAAAGAAGGCGGACCGAGCAGGCCATGAGGACGACAATTGTTAGCTTCTTCCTAAACGTGTTGTAGCCCTTGCCATTAGGGCGCGCATTACCTGTTGGAAAATGGGTTTTCCAGCTGAATATATGGAATGAGTACTGTTGAAGCTGTTCCACAAATAATGGACTTTTAGTTCCGACGCATCACGTCTGACCCTCTGCGACCATTCGTGGGCAGAATCCTCGTACCTCTGATACAATCACTTACAATCGATCGAGTTGTTGAAAATCTGTCTCTTGTGGTCAAAAGTCTTAAGTGACGTTCTTCTCGATCTGTAGCGGGGACGTCCAGATCCAGGGCGACGTTGTTGCATCCCTTCCTCGGACCATTTGGACCAACATCTTAATACCGTTCTAACATTTCGGTTTATACGACGAGCAATTTCTCTTAGCGAAAGTCCGGCCTCTCTCATGCCAATAATACGGCCACGTTCAAAATCAGTCAATTGGGAAAAATGTTGATGTTGACGTACTCTTGGCATTGTTCCCAAGTTCAGAACGAAATTGTGAACCAACAATTTGCATAAATGACAATTAATTACACACTGATTGGTTCATTTCTTCAATTTTATTGTTACTAAGTGCAAAGGAAACAACAAAAAAAAACTATCAGCTAAATTTTATTCAAATTTTAATCGTTTGTTTGTTCTAATGAAAGACATCATTGACGAAAATTTCAATAAAATCGTTCAACAAATTCTAGGTGTTGCAATTTTTATAGAAGTCGGTATATGTTAGTGGATGTTGCAATGGTTTAATCAGGTGGCGCATTTGAGCGCATAACTACAGGGATAAGTTGGCATCAACATAAATAGTGAAATGAGGAGATGAATGAACTTGAACCCCCCAAATGTTTTTCAAAATATCTAGAACACTGCAACGGCGCAAAACCCAGTGCGGGTTAAATATCCACTGCGAGTGTTCCAACGTCTCATAAATGATAACCAAGACAAAGAAACTCTGTGGTATATTTATTTACGTTTTATACCAAACGCTCATGTGACAATCACCTTAGTCACATTCTCGATTATTGAAAATTGTTGGACATCCATTGAGTTGTATTATAGCTCAAAATGGGGCGAATTTAAAATGAGGATAATGAACATAATATACAATTATACATATACAGAATACACAATGTGTATACCGATGGAGTATGCCATAGGGAAAAACATTTATTTTTGGTTTTACCACAAAATCTCGTTCTTTATAAAAAGCCCTGCTTGTAGAAAAAAAAAAGTTTGGCATATTAAAATTTAGTAACAAAATTTTAGGTCTGATACACATGGCGTTCATAAATTAAGAAAACATGAAATTGCAGTAAGAGAGTGGTACTATTGTTTATTACTTATTTTTAAGCAAAAATTGTTTAGAAATGGAAATAAAGCTTAAATACGGAGTTTGAAATAAAAAATCGTATTTTTATGTTTTAAGTCGGAAAACATTTTGTTCTAGGTTCGACCGGATAGCAAACATATAGCATTAACAATTATTATCAACGTGAACTTTTTAAAAAAAAAACATCAATTTGGATATTTTTCAAAATATCTCAAAAACAAACGGCGCAAGAGTTACTCTCAGTGGCGCATTTGACAGCATATCGAGTGCATTATTACATAGTAGTATCATATCGAAAACTTCATTGGGGGCGGGGGGCAACTTAACAGGCCCACTTTAGCCACATTCACAAAATGACATTTATAACGTTTGTAATTTGATATTTTTGTTGTAAACAAAGTTTAAATTGAAACTGAAACAAAAAAATGTGCATTTGGCTCAAGTACCAATTCAAAATAAGAAACTCTCTCAAGCTACTCCAAATTTTTTTTTTTTTATTTCTCATTATAATTTTAGCAACTCCCTAAACTGTATTTCAGCTTTATTATCGGTTTAGTATAGATTCTAACTTAAGTTTAAATCTAATTAAATGTGTAATTTAAAACAATCTTTGTTAAATTTAATGACTTTAGATAGGTCACATAAAACTAACGTTTTCTTATTTTGTTCTTTTCTATATTAGTTTCATATATAGTGGAGGGTACTACAGGGATTTCAGAAACGGTAAGAGATAGAGTTTCGGTTAAATGGGAGAAAAGTTGAGCGTTTTGGAGTTTAGTAAAATGACGTTTTTAAACTGAAGAAATTCCGAACCGTTCCGAACACAAAGAGAGAGACAAAAAGAGAATTTTCACGATTTCGTTTTTGACAAATTGTTACTTTGTGGTTGATGTTAAATAAAAAGTAAAAGGACCTTTTACAGGTACTTTTTAACGTTGTTTAACATGGGATGCAGCAAATTGGAATCAGACGTTTTGTTTATGAGCAACTATCATTTCTCAAATACGGTTTTTATACATAATGTTAGAACAGCTTTTTGTTCTGCATTCCAGCTTGTATTACAATTTATGGATTAATTGTGATTTTTTAATTTATTTTACGATTATCGGGAAAATCTAACCCTGTATCTCTCCCAATAACATTTAAACTGAATTTTATTCATAAACGGGCTTTTGCTAACTGTGCTTTCCTCATCAGATTAATGAAATGACAGAATTTTTCAATTTTGAATACAAATTTTATAACCAATTAATTACACATACATGGACAGATAACATTTGATAACAAGAAAATTTAAGCAAAACGCATAACAATAATTAAACAAAAAATTATAATAAATGCTCTAAAAGCCTTCCTTCGTTCTCCAAACATAAATAGCATCTTATAACTGTATAATTCAAAGTATTCTTTAACATAGCAGGTGTTAGAGTTTGAAATACCTTAAGCACCAACCTTAGGAGTTTTTCTTCTGTTCCAAAGATATACTTATAAACATATTTTTTTATGCACTCCCAAAGAATAGAATCTAGTTGGGTTATATCGGGAGAACGGGCTGTCCAGGGTGTTTCAGAATGGGTGCTTAAAACTTTTTCGGCAAACCTATTTGAAAGGTAATCCTTAACCATACGTGAATTGTGAACAGGTGCACCATCCTGCTGAAACCAACAATCGCGTACTTCGACTAAGGATAAATTATCAAGAGCGTCTTCCAGAGTAGTTTGCAGTAAATTTAAGTAACGTTGCGATGTTAAATTTTGATTATAAAAAAGGTCCTATTATCCTTCTTGATAAAATCCCAACACATCGTGATTCTTTGCATAATTTTGGATTTTCTTGAGACCAATGATGAACGTTTTTTCTATTAAATATCCCATTATTGGAAACCGTACATTCATCAGACCATGACATGTAGAAATGAAAATTATTATTCTGATAGCATTTTCTTGCATACCACTTCCAGAACAACCTCCGTCTTTCTGCGTCTAACTCCTTGGTAAATTCTATATTTGTACGAATGAAATTTTGTCTTCTTTAGAATAAAGAGTGCTCTACCCACATTATACGGAATTTTCCGAGTTGATATTTCGGGATTTTCAGTAACGGATAATAATATATTGTGTACATATTCCTCATTTCTAGTTTTTTTCGAGACCGCACAGGTTTTTTGAAAGCACCGTATTCTTTAAGGTTAGTTACAAACTTGTTGAATGTTCTTTTATTTGGCCTCTTCCTTTCAGGAAACTTGTTCAAATACATGCGCTCCGCGTATGCAATTTTGATTGCTTAAGATGTCACACCATATTATGTCAAAGTTTTCTCCATTTGAAAATCCTGCTTCGATATTTTATTAATAAATTAACTACTAACGAGAAGTAATACGGAAACTAATAAATAAAGTAACTGTCAAGTGGAGACAAAAATTAATTCAATTCAACAAATCATAGTATTTATTTTCCTAAGCCTACTTTTCTATAGTCAGACAGAGGTTAATAGACATCTAGATGCTAACTTAAAAAATTAAAAGAAATGAAATTATTTTAAATATTTTTTTTTAGAATAACTCTGCAACCTCTTTCATATGTCAGAATGACGTTTAAAACTTCATGTCAGATAGAGATTAATAGACATAAATACATAACTTATAAAAAATTCCAATGCCGCCTTCTTCTATAAGATATTAATAATACAGTTTCATCATTTTCATTCATATTTAATTAATTTTTAGACTTACCTTGCGTTATATTAAGAAACTTTGTAAAGAAATGTTATGTAAAATTAAATTTTCCTTAAAAAATATATCTACACTTTTTCTTATAAAATGAACCGTTATTAAGATATTGAGAAAAATTGAACTAACACTTAATTCTACCTTAGGAATTTTTTTGCCGCTAAATTTCGCGTCGTATCACAAAAAAATGCATAGAACATATTTAGTCTGTATGTTTAAGTTCTATATCTAGGTATTTTTATATTTTTGAATTTAGTGATACTGAAAAAAAAGTCGATTGCATAACCTTCTATACCAACATATGTACATGTAGGTTGGAAGGTAAAAATCGCAATTAAAGCATAAAGTGTGATACATGCCTCAATACAGAATAAAAAGTTCTTCTAATACGTGTAGTATATATGAAAAGAATCAGGACCGTATTTAAAGAAAAAAAGTTGACAATGGTTACCTACTCGAAAACGAAACGTCGGATTCCAATTCGCTGTATGCCATGTTAAAGAAAATTAAAAAGTACCTGTAGAAAGTTCTCTTACTTTTTATTTAACATCAACCACAAAGTAACAATTTGTCAAAAACGAAATCATGAAAATTCGCTTTTTGTCGCACAACTTCGGAACGGTTCGTAATTTCATCAGTTTAAAATGTCATTTTACCAATTTCCAAAACGCCCAACTTTTCTCCCATTTAATGGAAACTCTAAATCTTGCCGTTTCCGAAATCCCCACAGTGGTCCTCCTTATCTTGGGCACAGTGTATAAGGAAGGGAATTTTATGTTATTCTAACAAATACCGTATTGTTAAGCTGTATTTTTGTGACCCCACCAATAAACCATTATTATCATAATTATGCGTTTTATCTCTAAAAACCAATATTAATTTAGATTTTCTAAATGACGCAAATTAAATTAAAAAAAAAATTATTATTAATTTTATTAAATACATAAATAAAAATTTACCTCGAGTAGGATTTGAACCTACAACCTGTACTTTGCTAGAGTACCGCGCTAACCATCTCCGGCATCGATGCAAATTTTGTCTTTATGTATGTAGAACTAATGTAAATTCTAAATATAATAAGATTACAATCAAATTACTTATATTAATGGAATGTGAACCTCCAATATCGCAAGGATTCACACACACCAAAGCAACTTGACTAATATTAATTTATTATAACAAAACTTATAATAAATTTTTAATAAGTTATAATTGTCGAATTTGCTGTAAGGATTAGCTTCAAATGTAGGTTGTACTTTATTTGTTCTCATTAAAAACGCATTGTTATAGAGCATAATGTGGGAGTAAAAGCTTTACTTTCTTATTGATCAGGAAATAACTTAATAGAAATGTGAATCGTAAAAGCAAAAATGTTCCACTTCTATAAAGCTCATGCAATTATTTATGGCTCAAATTATTTCATTTATTTTATGTTTAATACCTACATACTTCAAGACTTATCATAAATGAGTTGTATGAATTTCTCAAACGTTAATTAAAACATCATCACATCAATTCGTGATTGCTAAGGTTAACGATTTATTAGAGTATCAATTTAGTCACAGGGAATTTTTTTAAATTTATACACATGAACTTTGTACATTTAAAAAAAAAGGTGTCCATGCATTGGGAATATAGATTCAAGCTAATTCTTTTTCTAACCGTTAGAGGTTATGTTTGTGAATAAAACGCAAGCTATTTGACTATCAAGCTTTTTTAATAAACGATTATTTCAAAACATCAATATTAACATTATTACACAAATAACAACAAAAATAGACCCGTTACAACAAGTGTTCGAAATAATTACCTTCCAATTCTAAACAATAAGCGGACCGATCTCGAAAAGCATACAAAGCATGTCTGAGAAAGTCACCTACCAAGAAAAAGTCATTGGGCGACAAATCTACAGAACGCTGTGCCCAAGGTACAGAGCCTAACCTACTTATCCACTGTCTTGTAAACCTGCCGTTTAAAAGGTTTCTTACAGCGTTTGTGGAATATGGGCGCGGGGCGCCCCATCCATTTGAAACCATGGTTCAATGTTTTTCAAATTTTCTATTGCTGGAACATATGATTTCTTAACAATTCTAAATATTTGACCGAATCAAGGAAATATGGATCGATAAGCCTGGTATTAACTATTCCTAGCCATATATTGACTTTCTGCGTGTACTGAGTGCGGGTTAGTTTTGTACATGGTGGTTAGTGCGGGACCAATATATAAGGAATAGAATAAGAAAGAATGAGGTTAACAGGAAGATGTGAATAACAGGAATTATGATGCACATTGGAAATTTTGAGAATTGACTTCTACCTTTATTGTGAAAGTTGCTTTATCGGTAAAAACTACTTTCTCTAAAATATCTTCGTGTTCTTTCAGCAAATTAAACATACGTTTACAAAATTATGTCCTTTTAACTTTGTCCTCCTCAAATAATCTGTTATAAACCCCTTGAAATTTGATGTAGGTCAATCATACTGATAATTAACGTGAAGGTGTATTTCCAACAACTACTTTCTATGCGATGGTAACCATTCCTAAGATATTTTCTTAATTATTTCACTTTGTTTTTATACACAACCAAATTTTCTTCTATATACTGATTTTTACGTAGCTTCGCATATCGTGAAATATCTAACTACAGTTTGCGTTAATTACACCCAATCGTATAACAATAGATCGTTAATTCGGGACTATTATGCTAATTGTTTCCTAATTTTTAAATAACAGTATGTTTCTAATACATTGTATTCAAACTTATGATCATTTACATTTGTAGATTGTTTCTCAACATCAACGTTTACAGAGCGCCAGTCCAAAATATATAAAAATCACTCACTTTTCATACTTTAATATCAGTTTTCATTACTTTTTATAAAGTTGCATTGCCTAACAATCATGTTGCAATGTGTATATTGCATCTATACTGTAACATCTAGGTACCTAATAGAAAATTAAATATTGTAAATTTTCCTACCAGTACAACTAAATGTATAAGTATTGTTGTGATTCTAGACTTCCTGCCGATAGCGTTCATTAGGGCATTATGAAGACACAACTCCAAATCCGTCTGTTGCTCAATCCGCGGAGAATAACCATAGGGATCGAAGATAAAGCTTTCCAACGAGTCGTCGCATGACATGCCAGTGATCTACCGTTTTGGAATTATAAGTGATCTTGTTTATAGGGTGTAATACAGCGTGAACGTTGACAGAGAACCACTCTTTATGTCGATACCTTTCGTCGACAAAGCTTTAACCCTTACCCACTCCACTGAATGGTAGGAAAAGTCGGAATGGCACAAATGCAACTTTTTGAGATATATCGAACGAATGGTGGCATGGCGTATCTACGATGTTTTGTTTCAGAGTTATGATTTACTTCGCTAATAGGGGTCGGAGTGCATATATTTTGGAGGGAAACCACTCCTTTCGTCCAGACAATTAGAGGCGAAGGGTTGAACATTCTTCTTATTTGTAAATACCAAATCCACCGAAGGAACTCTTTCCCAATCAACCAGGAGAAAATTTTCGTAAGGCTTTGAAGTTTCCCAGACGATAGGGATCTATATAATATTTTAAATTAAAAGATTTGTTAAAGATTGAAATTACTTCTCTCCATTTTCTAAGACCAAAACCAAAAATTTTTCTCGTTAAAGGGTTCCCTTGGATCTGACTGATAATTTAATATTATAAAAATATGAATGGTAAAAAAAAAGTGTTTTAATAATATAATGTAATTAAATGTTCTCCGAACATAAATCGTTAAATAATGAGATAAAAATTACCAAAAAAATGTTTGTCCCAGTTTGATTAAAAATTAATCTTTTGATTTCAATTAAAATTTCTACTGTTATTATTAAACTCAATATAATAACTCCTGAACACTAAAAAATGATCAGGGGTTATTTTTTTTTTTTATTAATAACTAAACCATTGTTTAAATAAAATTTAAAATTAAAAATAAAAAATATACAAATTGTTTATTAAATTAAAATGTATTAAATAAAAATTCTTAAAACTAGTTAATTAAATTACTAAATAATTTATAAATAAAATACCTTAAAAAATATAAAAATCTTCTTAAAACCCCTTATTAAAAAATAAATCAAATGAAACCAAGGTATTAATTTTATAATTTGGAATATCTAAATAATACAGTTGAAACCTCACCCAAAGGAATTTTCCTTTTAAAATTTACTTCATAAAGAAAATTTTAGTTTTCTTGAAATTTTAAAAAAAATTAATTAAAAGAAAGCTACGTAAAATGAATTAAACTGTTTAAAATGAAATTGTAAAAAGTAAAATAATAAAATAAAAAAATTCCGTAAAACAAATTTTTTTTTAGTTAATGGTTAAAATATATTTTACCATTAAACCAATGGCACTTTTCACAAAATTTAGGTAAAACCCAAAAATTCTTCCTAAAAAAAACATTATCGGAAGTGAAAAAATGGCGCTTTAATTGGATGTGCGTGGGAAAATATAGGCAGAAAAAATTTTAAAGAAATGGGAGTACCCTTAAAATATAACTTAAGTTACACCAAAATGCAAATTAAGTTGCCTTCAATTTAAAATCATTAAAAAACAATTTTTCCCAATTTTAAACAAAGAAAAAACATAAATTAGGAATTTTAATCAATCAAAAGGGTTTTAAATATCTAATTTTATTTCTTTATCATCAATCCCGCTTAAAGGGAAAAAGGGATAAATGATAAAAATCTTTTTGAATCTTTTATTTGTTTACCAAAAATTGATCCCTTCCATTTTGGGAAACCCACCCAAAAATTTGTTTTCACCTTATTTAGGGAAACAAAATACAGTTCTGGGAACCAAAGTTTCCAACGAGTTTCAAGAATACCTAAAATTCTTTAGAATTATACCTCTCGTAAAGGAAGTCGGAAATAAAGATTTTATAACAAATCCGTAAAAACTTTAATCCTTACGGGGTTGCCGGGGGATTACCAATATTAAATTATTGGAATTAAGCATGGTCCTTGGAGTTTTCTCGAAATTTAGCATTAAGTTGTAAATCTTGATCACATCCACTAAAAAATTCAATTTCTCCGAACTTGAAAACCTCTGGTTTTGGTGAAATTTCAAATTTGCATTTCAATTTTTAAACTTTCCACCGTGATTCCTTAAAATTTATAGCCGTAGTTATAGTCCCTAAGAATATTTTGACAAAACCAATATATACGTTAACTTTCATTAAAAATCATTACGGCAGACAACACCACAGCAAAATTCCCAGAATTGTTACAAGGAATTAAAATCTTATGACAATTCCATGGACATTTAAACAATCTACAGCCTCTCTTAAAATCAACATAATTTTTTTTAAAAAGTCACGACGTCTAAAAGTAAATTGTAATTTGAAAATTAAATCCGTTTTGAATTTTATGAAAAATAAATATTTCATTTAGGGTAATCCCATCAAAATTTTGAACTAATTCTAAAACGACATCACATTTTGAAACCACATGTTTTTCTCAAAAGATGGGAATTTCAAAAATTGTAATATTCCTTCTATGAAAATTTAGTACTCTCTGGCTGTCAGTTTATGGGGGGTAACACGTACGGACCAATTAAATGACCTTTATAATGTTCACGGTAAAACGTTCTTGATGACCCCGTATGTACGTGCCATGAGGATTATCCAGGTTCCATAGATGATTATCCGGGAATTAAAGACGCCATCTCGTCCGAATGATGCTTTCTTCCGAAAATAAAACGCGATGTAGAAAGTTTCTCGTAAGAATACTTTGATCACTCATCCATCTGCAAAATTCAATTCTCGACTGAAAACCTTCTGGTTTTAGATGTTGTATTTTCTTAAGGTGGTAGGGGTGCAAATTTTCATTTTTTAAAACTTTCCAAACAGTCTAATTCTTTGAAAATTCTTGCAATCAGGCGTTCTACGGTTAGTAATTCGTTCTCTATAAATGCATATAGCTAGTCTTGCATTTCTACGAGATTCACCAAATATTAATATCACGTCCAACTTTTCTAATTCTAAATCATTTCACAGCAGAGCAAAAACAACTACACTAAGTCAATAATTAGACAGACAATTGACATTTCGATAAAAACAATTGAAGGATATAATCTGTATTAGTTATCTTATTTTAACAATCGGAATACGCGATACTAAACATCTCACAGACCAATAAAATCTACAATGAGGAAGATGCACATAATTTCTTTTTTTTTGATAAAACACGTCAGAGCGAAACGCTCTAAAAGTACAATTGTATATGTAAAACCCCTTTAAAGTGAACCGTTAATTAGTAAATGATTATTGAAATATGGATTATAATTCAGATGTACAAGGTTGGCGAAAACACTCTCTGATTGGTCAAACGATTTGTGACGTCAAGATTCTGTAAACGGAAACATCACATAATTATGTAACACGCGACCGGATAAAAAGTGATTATTCATTTCGCATACATATGTAATTGTAATTTATCAAATTTAAAATGTTGTTAATATGTATACATTTCTGCTGGCTTTTCTTTTTTTATTCATTAAGAATCCTAGTACCATTAATTTTCATTAAATATGGTAATAAGCAATCACATCCACACACTTTACGCAGATTTCAAATAAGTTGAGTTTAAATAATATTAAATTATTGGGTTATGGCGTTACAAATAAAAAACTTTAACTACATTTTAATTTCTACATCTAAAAACATAAGTATGGCTACACAAAACCAAAGACGTGTCAAAAAACAAATAATGCATCCAATTTTCGAAGTGAAAACAATGATTCTAATAAATAACATTGACATGTTAACGCTTATACTAGCAAAACATCTCCCATGAAATATCATAAGATACCAAAAACACACACACAAACCCACACACACTTACACACACTCACACACACTCACACACTCACATTCTCGTACATTCACAGACTCACACACTCACACACTCACATTCTCACACACTCACACACTCACACACTCACACACTCACACACTCACACACTTACACTCACACTCTCACACACTCACACACACCACACACCACACACACACACACACACACACACACACACACTCACACACTCACACTCACTACACACACACACTACACACTCACATCACACACACTCACACTCCACACTCACACACTCACAACACTCACACTCACACACCTCACACCTCCTACACTCACACACTCACACACTAACACACCACACACTCACACTCACACACTCACACACTCACACACCTCACACTCACACACTCACACACTCACACATAATCACACACTCACACACTCACACACTCACTCACACACTCACACTCACACCACACACTCACACTCACACATCACACACTCACACACTACACACTCACACACTCCACACTCACACACTCACACTCACACACACACTCACACACTCACACACTCACACACTCACACCTCACACACACACACACTCACACTTCACACACTCACACACACACCTCACACCACACTCACACACACACTCACACTCACACACTCCACACACACACACTCACACACTCACACACACACACACACACACACACTCACACACTCACACTAAGCACACACTCACACTCACACACACACAACTAGCACTCACACACACACACTCACACATTCACACACCACATCACACACACACATCACACACACACACTCACACACACACACACACACACACTCACACACACCACACACTCACACATCACACACTCACACACTCACACACTCACATCACACTCACACTCCACACTACACACCTCACACACTCACACACTCACACCTCACACACTACACACTCCACACCCACACACTCACACTCACACTCACACATCAGACACTCATATCCACACACTCACACTTCACACATCACACACTCACACACTCACGCACACACACTCACACACTCACACACTCCACACTCACACTCACACATCACACACTCATTCACTCACACACTCACACTCACACATTTACACACTCATACACTCACTCACGCACACACTCACATACTCACACACTCACACACTCACACACTCACACTCACACATCACACACTCACACCCACACACTCACACACACACACTCACACACTCACACCTCACACACCACACACTCACACTCACACACCACACACACACTCACACACTCACTACACTCACACGCTCACACACTCACACACATCACACCTGACGCACTCACACACTCTACACTCACACACTCACACACACACACTCACATCACACACACTCACACACCTACACTTACACTACACTACACACACACCTCACACACTCACACACACTCACACTCACACTCACACACTCACACATCACACTCACACACTCACACACTCACACACACACTCACACACTCACACTCACACACTCACACACTCACACACTCACACACTCACACCTCACACACTCATACTCACACTCACACACTCACACTACACACTCACACTCACTCCACACACTCACATACACTCACACACTCACACACTCACACACTCACACACTCACACCCCACACCTCACACACTCACACTCACACACTCACACACCACTCACACTCACACACTCACACTCACACACTCACACACTCACACACTCACACTCACACACTCACACTCACCTCACACTCACACACTCTCACACACTCCACACTACACTCACACCACACTCACACCTCACACACTCACACACTCACACCACTCACACACTCACACACTCACACACTCACACACTCACACACTCACACACCTCACACACCTCACACTCACACACTCACACACTCACACACTCACACACCTCACACTACACCCACACTCACACACTCACACACTCCACACTCACACACACACACACACACACTACACTCACACACACACTCACCACACACTCACACACTCACACACTCACACACTCACACACCACACACCTCCACACTCACACACTCACGCACTCACTCACTCACACACTCACACAATCACACACTCACCACACACACTCACACTCACACTCCACACCACTCACACTCACACACTCACACACTCACACACTCACACTCACACACACACACACACACTCACGCCACCACACTCACACACTCACACACACACACTCACACATTCACACTCTCACACACTCACACTCACACTCACACTCACACACTCACACACTCACACACACACTCACACTCACACACCCACACTCACACGCTCACACCTCACACTCACACAACCACACCAATCACTCACACACAAACACACACACACACACACACCACTCACACTCACACCACACATCACACACTCACACACTCACACACTCACACACTCACACACTCACACACTCACACACTCACACCGCACTCACACACTC
This sequence comes from Vesta saturnalis, assembly GCA_036346205.1. Taxonomy (NCBI): domain Eukaryota; kingdom Metazoa; phylum Arthropoda; class Insecta; order Coleoptera; family Lampyridae; genus Vesta; species Vesta saturnalis. The sequence goes on along the minus strand of JARFJB010001896.1, from coordinate 1,511,863 downwards.
GCACACTCACACACTCTGAGTCTCACACACTCACACGCTCACACACTCACGCACGCACACGCACAAGCACACGCACACACACACGCACACGCACGCGCACACGCACACGCACACACACGCGAACGTACACGCGCACAAGCACACGCAGACGCACACGAGCACGCTCACACACATACAATTTTACACTCTCTAATGCACACACGTATATGTATACACACACACGCACGCACACACGCACACACACTCACTCACACTCGCACACTCATACAAACATTCGCACACACATACACACACGCGCTCCTAGAGAGAGATGTAAACACACACGTACTTGCGCAATCGTACGCACGCTCACATGAACACGCACATGCACACCCACACGCACACGCATCCGCATCCGCTTACGAGCACGCACCCTCACGCGCTCATACACGTCCACGTACACGTACATTATATATAAAAAATATGTATTTAATATATGTTTTTTCTTTGAAATGTGGCAAAATATGGAATAACTACACTAAGGGATTATGTTGATGTAGTATTTTCATGTAATTATGTCTAGAACGATACTAAATTGATTTAACTTATGATCCCAAACACTCTTTAACGTGTAGATTTGGATAACATGTTTACTGATTGACATGCAATGCTAGCGTCATGTATCCAAAAAGGAACATTACCGTTACTCTTTACTCTTTTCAAAATGGTAAGGATGAAGATAATGGTGTAAACATTTTTGTGAGATGATTGAAAACGTAACTGATCCGTCAAAACAAAAACTTGTAAGATAAATGATGATCTCTGAAATTTTGAATATCTAATTTAAATAACTGCTTGATAGATGGACTACTTCTTATGCCATTAAAGAACCCTGAATATAATACATAGTAATTTGTTTTTGGGTTAATACTATGTACGATTAATTTCTACAGGTTTGTGACTATTTTCTAAATCACATTAGTAATATTAGTTTGGTTACATTTTACTTATAGGCTATGGAATAAGCCTTTTTATAACATAGGGACAATTTTGGTTACTTGGACCACGCATATTTTGAGTTGTTATTTATGAAATTTTACTGGCACCTACTTGTTAGTGTTAAAATTAATATTAAATAATTAAAAACGTATTTGCTTATAATATACATACTACTAACACAGGGAAATTCTAGCTGCTGTGAAATCATAATAATTTATGCTATTCTAATCCTATTTGAAAAAAAAAAGGAAAATTGTATTATGAAGCAAACGTCAGGTTAGATAAGCGTCATTTCAAGCAAATTTTTGGGATACTATAAGTGTTTGTTATGAACAAATAAGTTCAAAAGTAAATATATAATTCAAATTGATTATTAATTTTATTAAATACATAAATAAAAGTTTACCTCGAGGAGGATTTGAACCTACGACCTGTACTTTGCTAGAGTACCCCGCCAACCAACTGCACCATAGAGATTCAAGCCCCAATTGGTGCAAATTTTATCTATATGTGTAGAACTTTAGGTTGTTGTATATTTTTTTGATGGCTGATTCCGTCATAATTTGATATATTGTGAGTTTACATTTTGGGTAATTACCAAATTATGGTGCGAATTGTAGTATAGCTCACACAGGATTATTTTCTTGTATTGAACACTCACCGATGTATGATAATATTACACTACAACCTAATTTTGTCACCACAAATTGTTGAAATGATATGTTTATAATTGTTAAAAGGCGTAAGAAATTATTACCAATATTACCTACGTCATAATAGTAGTAAGCCGGTGGAGGAGAATGATTTTAAAATGTTAAAACATATAACATGCAAAGTCTATCAACCTGAAAGTTTTCATTATAACATAATGCACGACTGAATAAAAAAATTAATCACTAGAAAGGAAACGTTATAGTGTACTAAAAAGTTTCAAAGCATACCAGACTCAATGAACTTCAGATTACACTTCTAGTTTAAGACATTATTAACTTAAAAAATGTTTTTTTTAACCGATACATAAATGTAAAGTTAGAAAGATTAATGGTATCTTCTGTTTTGTATAGAATATGATTAAAATATTTTAGGGTATTAATTTTTCTAAAATGCCGGTAACTAATTTTTGTTATTTATCAATTTAACAATTTGATCGTAAAATAGGGAACTATTGGGTTTAATGATTATAAGTTCGAATTTTTATTTGCAGGAAAATAATTACTGTAATTAACAACTCTATGCAATTACAACTATTTCAAATTTGAGCGAAAACTATAATGCTAGTTTCCCGATTTTAAGAAGCAAATACAGTAATGTACACTGTGTCCCATTTTCGATGTAATTTCGACTCACCTCTTCTCTGATAGAAGGTTGCGGTTTTCGTCTGCGATGAAAGAATACGCAAACAAAATTTTCCAAGCTTTGCATTCTGTGATACAGGGAGATGGAGTTAGAGAGGGAGGAGAGTGGAGAGGTGATTGAGGGAGAGGAGAGGGAGAGGGAGGGAGAGGAGAGGGAGAGAGGAGAGAGGAGAGGAGAGTGGAGGATGAGGAAGAAGGGAGAGTTCGGAGTTAGGGAGAGGGAGGAGGGGGGGGAGAGGGAAGGAGGGAGAGGAGAGGCCATTTGAGGGAGATGGAGAGTTGAGAGGAGAGGTGAGAGTTTGGGAGAAGGAGAGGGAGAGGGAGAGTTCAGGAGATTTGTTGGAGAGGAGAGGGAGGGAGAGGGAGAGGAGAGGGAGAGGGAGAGGAGAGGGAGAGGGAGGGAGAGGGAGAGGGAGAGGAGAGGAGAGGGAGAGGGAGGAGGGAGAGGGAGAGGGGAGAGGGAGAGGGAGGAGGGAGAGGGAGAGGGAGAGGAGAGGGAGGAGGGAGAGGAGAGAGGAGGGAGAGGAGAGGGAGAGGGAGAGGGAGAGAGGAGAGGAGAGGGAGAGGAGAGGGAGAGGGAGAGGGAGGAGAGGAGAGAGGGAGAGGGAGAGGGAGAGGGAGAGGGAGAGGAGAGGGAGAGGGAGAGGGAGAGGAGAGGAGAGGGAGAGGGAGGGAGAGAGGAGAGGGAGAGGGAGAGAGGAGAGGGAGAGGAGAGGGAGGGAGAGGGAGAGGGAGAGGAGGAGGGAGAGGGAGAGGGGAGAGGGAGAGGGAGAGGGAGAGGAGAGGGAGAGGGAGAGGGAGAGGGAGAGGGAGGGAGGGAGAGGAGAGGGAGAGGAGAGAGGAGAGGAGAGGAGAGGGAGGGAGAGGAGAGAGGGAGAGGGAGAGGAGAGGAGAGGGAGAGGGAGAGGGAGAGGGAGAGGAGAGGAGAGGGAGAGGAGAGGAGAGGAGAGGGAGACGGAGAGGAGACGGAGACGGAGACGGGAGGAGGGGAGACGGAGAGGAGAGGAGAGGAGACGGAGACGGAGAGGAGACGGAGACGGGAGAGGAGACGGAGAGGAGAGGAGACGGAGACGGAGACGGAGACGGAGACGGAGACGGAGACGGAGACGGAGACGGAGACGGAGACGGAGACGGAGACGGAGACGGAGACGGAGACGGAGACGGAGACGGAGACGGAGACGGAGACGGAGACGGAGACGGAGACGGAGACGGAGACGGAGACGGAGACGGAGACGGAGAGGGAGAGGGAAATTCTTACTCTACATGATGTCTTACTTAATAATTACTGACACTCTTGTCTTGTTATATCTCAAAATTTAGGCATGCTGACTCTCATCAAAATATCCCTCAAGTATGGTAAATTTTTGGTGTATTTCTTTAAATAAATATCTGTTAACGGTCTTTCAGGTAATCTATTGGGTTTTTTGGAAACGGCTTAATGTTTAATTGTGTGGTTTCAGATACAGTGCACCACTTTTCTCATTCACGGAGCCTATAGCGATAGATTCCATCAGTATTACGCGATGTCTCTTCTTGTAATTTTTTTGGCATTTTTAGCCTCATTGACCGCTTTAGCAATTACCGATGCGCCACCAGCTAAAGCTCCGATTGCTGATAATCCTATCAGTAACGAAAAAAGAAATGGTAAGAACCCTTTTTGTTTAGGTAAAGGAATTACTCTAGGAACTTCAATGTTTTTCTTTCCTCCTTAACTTTTTACCACACGTTTTGACGTTGAAAGGGCTGACTTTGTGAAATTTTCGTTAAGTTTAATTTTTTTACCTATTGTTTTTCGTAAACCCAATACATGTCCACCATTGCATAACGATTTCTTCTTCTTCAGATTGGATCGACGTTTACACCTCATTCCTAATTTTCTCTTTGCTTTCATGGTGGGACTGACTACTAAAGCTGCAGCTCGTTCTGAAATTTAATCTACTTTATGTCTACTTTCTATATCTCGGCAATCTCTGTAACTGATATGAAGTTTGCACTGAGCATGAAATTGATTAATATCAGGGTCATCGCATGCGAGTAGTATGTTTAGCTTTGTAGCAGGACCACAATAGTCCTAACCATGTAAATGCAACAATAGGTTCTTTGGTTTAACCCTGCTATGTCCATGTTTAAAAAGTAAAAATTTCTAACTGACTGATCTCAACACACCTCGCTGCTGTATATATAAGAAAATGTGCCCCTGACTCGAGAACTTATCAAATAGTCACCTTGACCTACTTTTAGTTTAGACTATTTGACCTTGACTCAATCTAGCCAATACATTATCCGTTTAACCACCACCTATTATTTTCATAGACAACAACCTATCGTTCAGAGGAGCTATAGCGAATTTATATTTCTAATAATTGTAACATGATACCCCTGCAGGTCAATAACATTTGACCTTAAATTTTCTATTTTTAGATTTCTAAGAATTACACTATGATGATCTTGAAAATGCTATTTAAATTTTTACCTCGACATTTTTATCTTGAAGAGCTTGACATTTCCTCCAAAAGTTTAATAACTTGAAGAGCTTACATTTCTCACCACCAGAGAGACAATTAACCGTGATCTGGGTTAGAACCAGCCTTACTATACAGGTAACGATTGACCTTGAGTCTAGAACTTCCCTTACATTACTACTCAATAATGGAGACACGTTTACTCAATTATTATGTCACTTTTTTAATTATTCATCATTAAACAAAGTACATGCAAAAACCTGTTTAAGCTCCCGATCTTCTTTCTTCGCTTAAGCAAATCCGTGGTGTAAAGGGTGGCACTACCGGTATTGTTGTCTCAATGCAATTCTTGGCTTCCAACGTTCAAAAGCCAAGAGTTAGGCGAATTAACGATAAAAGCTTCTTGGAGCAAATGTAGATTGCTCTGTAGTTCTCTAGAAGAATTAACACGTACTAAACTTAGTATTTACCGCACTTACGAATCATAACAACTTTACGATCTACAGCGTTTAATTCACTGGAACACTTTTATGGCCGCTACCAATAATTGTAGCAGCACTTGCTTGTGCTATAAAGATCGACCAGCGTTCTCTTCTGCTGTCAATCACCGACTCTGACTTTCCTACCTTTGTTAGCGTTTCTTTTTCTGCGCACACGTAACTTAATCTACATACAACTTAATACTACAATATACAAGGTAATTTTCAAAAAAGCATTTATACAGGGTACTGCAGAGTAATAAATCTCTTATACTAAGTTGAAATAAAATTAAATTTCTGTTCTTATTTACGAGGCGTTACAACACACAATGTCCGCAAAAAATAAATGTGTGGACAGGCTTTATTAGAGGACATATCATACGATGATGAAACCCGTAACCTTAACCCATACTTAAAATTAAACTTCTATGCTGATTTACGAGGTATCACAACACACGATATCTGCAAAATGTAAATATGTGGATAGGCTTTACCAGAAGACACATCATAGGACTATTTTTTCTTGATGAAACCCTTGCCGCTGAACGATATCTTCAACTGCTTCAAACTCGTGTCATACCTGCAATCACCACTTATTCCCGAATGAAAGTTGAGGCACAAACAATAGAATTTTCTTCCAACACGATGGAACTCCTACACATTTTGCGGAACATATTAGAGTCTACTTAAATATAATATAATAAATATCGTTTTCGAAGTGGATTGTCTGAAGAGGATCTACTGGGTAGCCCGTCAGATGTCCGGATTTGATGCCCTTAAATTTTTTCCTGTTTGGTTACGTAAAAAACAACGTGTTCAAACAAAGACCACGTAGAGGTCTTACACAGAGCTACTCTAGTGGAATTTAAATGTCGATTAGATCTTTGCTTGGCAGTCAACAGAGCTCAGTATGAACATTTGGTTCAGTATTGCCGTTTTTTTTTTATGATATTTAACCTACCTTTGTTACTATTTAAATACTTAATTTTTCCAAATTTTAGTGTTATTAAATTAACAAATTAAGTTGTGATTGAGACGTAATAAATATTTTGTTTTCAAACGTTACAATATTTTATGACTGAACAAAGAAAAATATGCTTATTTCAAAACGACAAAAAAGTATGGGTGCCATTAAAAAAACAAGTTGGTTGGTTGCCACAGCAACAAAACAGAAAAACTAAGGGTGTTGGAAGCCCCTAGGGTGTGGTCTAGCGGCCATTTTGGTAGTGTTAATAGGGGTTGAAGCCTAGATAAGGCCTTTTATGGCTTCATTAAGAAGGGGGTAAGATTAAACCACACTCATTCCTTTTACCTGAGTGGTTGTACGTAGGCGGGGCTAAGACTAGGCCACACCGATCCTTTCACCTGATTCGGTGTGCTAGTACCCGCCTCTCTGGCTTTTGATTGTGCCTTAGCCCCACTACTCAGCAGCTGTGCTGATTGGATGGCTAGTCTCTACATTCTGATTGGTTATGGCGGGAAATTTGAATTTGTATTCTAACAACGGGGCGTTGTTTTCAATTATGAGTTATATGCAAGCAATTATTTTAATTATGAGACAATTAAACTGCACCATCATTTTAATCAAGATCCTCGGCCATTTTGTTATAATTAAATTGTATCATCGTAACGCTTTTAATTACACGTCATAATCAAGACCCTCGGCCATTTTGTTTTTTCGGAGAATTTGAATTTGTATTCTAATAAGGTGGCCTTAATTTTAGCTTGTCAGACAGGTGCAGGGCTGCGCAACTTGTTCTCGGACCTTCGCCCCTTGTCCAACAACTTGCTTTCGGGGTCTCGCCCCCTGGTCCCCTTGGAGGAAAATTTGAATTTGCTTTTAAGTTTTTACATTCTGATTGTTATTGCGAGAAATTTGAACTTGTATTCTAATAAGGGAAACCTAATGCTAACCTATAAGACATGTGTAGGGCTTCGCAACTTGCTTTAGCGTGAACATCATATTTCAATTTTCGTGCGTAATTAGCTAATTGTGGTTTTTAGATGTACTTGAACAGTGAAAGGTTACATAATTGGAGAAATTCAGACTATAATTACTTTATGCTGATAATTACCGGAGGCCTCGAAGTACTTTTATATTATTCAGTTATAAACAGCGAAAATTGAGTGTTCAGTGAGTGTGAGTGTGTCAATGCGTTCTCCCAATGTGATTACCAGTAGCAACCACTGTAAGTGACCGTTTTCTATTTTAACCCTAACACATATTTTATTTACTTTATTTAATTGCTAGATCCCTGATTTTAAGTTTGGTTATACCTGTTCTTGTATAGCTATTTTTTTACTGCTTTAGTTGCAACACGTATTTTTATCACTGTATGCAAAACTCAACAATAGTGTTACACGCTAATTTGGCTTACGTAATTATGCCTCATAATTAAAACCAAAATATATTGTGCGTAACAGTGTAGTGAGACCCAGATGCATACGTCCTACCTTAAAAGTTAGTGTTAGTCCCCTTACCTCAAATTTCTCCCATAACCATTACAGTGATCTGTATCTAGTTTTAAAATATACCGCTAGGTGGAGCCAGCTATATTACAGAATACATTCATTAGTCTATACACAACTAGACGACGCCACAAACAAATTCAGATTTTAGGGGAAGGGGGTGAAGACCTATACCTGTCTTACAAGTTAGAATTGGGGCACATATTAGAATACAAATTCCAATTTCCCGCCATAACCTAAATACAATTCAGATATTCAGGCAAAGGGACGAAGGCTCGGAAGCAAGTTGGGAAGCTCTATATCTGTCTTACAAGTCATCCTTAGGGCTCATTATTAGAATACAATTTCGAATGTCCCTCCAAGTGGTTCACGATAATGGACGAAGACCCCTGAACAAGTTAAGAGCACGACAAGTGGGGGCGAAGCCCCGAAATCAAGCTCCGAAGGCCTATACATGCCGTACAAAGTAGAATTAGGGCCCCTTATTAGAATACAAATTCAAATTCACCGCCATAACCAAATCGAAAACAATCATTGGTCCATACAGTACTAGATGGCGCCACAAACAAATTCAAATTTTGGGGCAAGTGGGCTAAGACCCTAAAGCAAGTTACGACGCCCTTCACCTGTCTTATAAGTTAGCATTAGGCCCCCTTATTAGAATACAAGTTCAAATTTCTCGCAATAAACAATCGGAATGTAGACTTAAATACAAATTCAATTTTTCCGCCACAGGGACGAAACCTCGAAAGCAAGTTACGAAGCCCTATACCTGTCTTATTAGAATAAAAGTTCAAATTTCTCGCAGTAATAATCAGAATGTAAAGACTTACATAAAAATTCAAATTTCCCCCCAAGGGGACCACAGGAGAGGCCCGAGGCCGAGGATCTTGATTATTACACTACATTAAAAGAGTTATGATGATGAAATTTAATGTTTCATAATTAAAATAATTACTGATTTATAACTCATAATTAAAAGCAATGCCCTCGTTATTAGAATACAAATTCAAATTTCCGGCCATAACCAATCAGAATGCAGGGACGTAGTCATCCAATCAGATCACAGCTGCTGAGTAGTGGGGCTAAAGCCCAATCAGAAGTCAGAGGGCGGGCACTAGCACATCCAATCACGTGAAAGGATAGGTGTGGCCTAGTCTTAGCCCCGATTACGTATAACCAATCAGGTAAAAGGAATGGGTGTGGCTTAGTATTCTTAATCAAGCCATAAGGGCCTTATCTAAACTTAAAACCCCTCTTAACCCTTCCAAAATGGCTGCTTGACCACACCCTAGGGGCATCCAACACCCTTAAGTAAGGGGTTAGACTGCTGAAAAGGCTCTTAATATTGCCAAAAGGAACTTAATTAGGGCTAAACCCAGCCCAGGGGTTGAAAAACGCCCCGAAAGAAATTCGACCCCACTCCTAGCCCCACCCCAGACCCCCATCCTAACCCCCACTCAACTTCCCACTTCTACCCCCACCACTATGACGTCACGTCCTCAGCTGGTCTCATTCTACTTACAGGTACATAATATACGAGGGGTCGTTTTTATATTCCCGGACTAGGCATGATAAGAGTAGATTAGAACAACAACAGAAATTTATTTTTCAACATAGGCTCCTTGCTTTTCAATACAAGTATTAGATCTTTTCAATAACATCTTTAACCCATCATAAAAATATTCTTTTGGTTTGCTCGCAAAATGGCTTTCAACAGTCGCTATAACTTCATCATCGTCCCTAAATTTTCTTCCCCTTAGTGTTCTTTTGAGATCTGGAAACAAAAAAATAGTCACTTGGGGCTAAATCTGGACTGTAAGGTGAATGATCAATTTTTACAATACCACATTTAGCAACGGCAGCTTTTGAAAGTCTTGACTTATGGGCTGGTGCATTATCGTGAAGCCGCAGGACATTTTGTGTTAGTTTTTCGCGTCTTCTCACTTTAATAACATCTCTGAGGCGATATATTAAGCTTGCATAATACTCTCTTGTGATTGTACCACCCTTCTTCAGATAATCAATCATTAAAATTAGGATGACTAGAACCCCTAATATGCCACTGCATCGACTCTTGTTTCGACTCAAAATGATGGACCCAAGTTTCATACCCGGTGATAAGTCGATTGATAATTAAATCTGGTTCGTTCCCACAAAGCGCCAAAATTCTTCACACTCTCCATTCGAGTAAGCATTTGAAAAGGCGTAAGCATTCGTGGAACCCATCTCGCACTGACCTTTGTCATTCCAAGGTAATCGTGTAAAATTCTGAAAACTGTGGTTTCTGAAACTCCTAATAAAGACGCTAATTGTCGCTTCTTACAATACCAAACACTTGGTATTTTTAATAACATCCGAAGTGATCATGTCCTGGACGGGATCATCATCTAGTGATTCTCGGCCATGTTTAAACAATTTAGACAATTCACAAATAGTCGACTTGGAAGGGCAATTATCCCCGTATACAATCAATATTTCTTCAAGAATAACTTTTGGAGATTTTCCTTGTTTTGTAAGAAACTTTATAACGGCTCGATATTCAAGTTTGTCCATTTTGAGACGTTACAACACAAACTAGAACTAATAGTGCTGCAATTGTTTTTTTTAAATTATCAAACACATTACCATGGCATATGCGATTTAAAACCAATAAAATGAAAAATTACATTAACATTGTAAATTGCCTAGTCCGGGAATATAAAAACAACCCCTCGTATACTTCAATAAACGAAATTAACGGGAATGTATCTTACTTAGCTGTAACATTTTTATTGTGCCAATAAAACATATAAATATGTAAATAGCATGAATAATGAAAATACGCAATAACTAATCTGTGGACATCCTTACTTGGAACATACAAACAAATTGTACATAATATACATATAATGCATACTTTAAATAAAAGAAAGGATAAACAAGATTTACCGTAACCACAATGCAAATAATCATGGAACGTACATGCAAATTGTATATAATATACACACATAAAGACAAAAATAATTTTTTTTTAATAATTAATTACTAGATATTAAAAGGTTGAAATAAAACTGACAGAAAAGGCAACATAAAAACACTTTCAATTTAAAAAATCCCTTTAAGTAAAGAGTATTGTAACCTACCAAATGATGTCATGCAATAGTAGATTATTATGTAAGAGTGTAAGTTGATCAGTATAGGCTCGACTGCAAAATTGAGCGAAATATTGATCAACTTACACGCGGAACGCAATATACTATTTTATCTTCAAGCCTCAAACAAGTATCCTTCGGAGTGATGACTGATGACACGTGTGCGTCATTCTGACAGATTGTTTCTATCTAAAATTTTCTATCAAAGTCACATTATCCTAGCCCCATTACCTATTAGTTTCAACTTCACTCTCATTATTCGGCATAGAAAAAAGCCATGTGATGGTTGAAATAGATAATGGCGCTAGGCGTATGTGATTTAAAATGCACGAATAAAAGACAGCTTAAACTATCGAAACTGACAATAATAATTTTATTAGTCTCTTGAAGATAAAACATTATAATTAAAATTATTGTACAAATCTGTCCATAATTTTTTTGATTAGATAGGTTTAGAATAATGTAAATTATTATTATTTGATAACAGCTAGAAATTATGTGTGGTATTAAGAAGTGTGCCGAAATCGTGTTAACAACTTTTGTCACAAAAAATTATTGTTGGATCACCCGGAGGAAAACAAAACCAAGTCAAAACTAACAAATATTTTATTTAAGACCTCCCAGAACTTTGGATGGGCATATTATGGTGGCTTGGAATCTACAATATGAAGATTTACATTTAAATGTCACTTCCGGTTCGACCGTGATGAGGACAAACTTTGTTAATTTGCATAAGTGGTGCATCTGTACCTTATTTCATTTTTACATTTTAAGTAAAAATCGGTATGTAAAACATGGCTCATATCTTATGCCAATCTGTGACAAAATGGCAATTGAAAATATCGTAATTGTTATGATGAATGAAGTAGCTTCTTTTGAGAAACGAGCCCGCAGGCCAAAAATTATTTTAACAGAATACTATATTAAGTGTAGATTATTTTACAATAAAAATTAATGGTAAGGTATTTATGTAGTTAGTTTCGCTAGTTTCGTTTTCTTTGTTGCTACATTCTTCTTGCATTAATTGTTACTTAATTTGTAAACTAAAAGTTAAATTCCAATTATTAAACGTTATTACTTTTTCCTGGTTTACTATTGGCTGTGAGTTTTCAAAACTCTTGATAGAACACCAATAATTGTTCAGAAAAATTTCGTTAATATTACTTTGATTGAATGACTTACTAATTTAATTTTTGGATATGACAATATCACAAAAACTATGTAGTTTAGATTTACGGTCGCATAGTTAAAAATAATGACAATTTTCTGTAAAAATTGAATATAAAATGCAATATGTGTTTGTATACTTAAAATTATTAAGAATATTGCCTGTTTGAAAGAGAACGGATTTCTATATTTTTTGTAAATGAAACCTTTCATGATTATCACTCATAATTAAGATATTTATCTTTTTGTAAAGTAATCGTGTATTTTTATTAATTTTTTATAAACGTTTTGATAACAGTCACAGCTTTATATTTACGGTTCCAAATCTCACGTATTATTTGACTCATTAATTAGTTCTTAAAATAAGTATTTTAATAATGATTTTTTGCTACAGTAGTTATCATAGTTTACATTCTAATTGACATATTGTTTTTAATAATGGGTTGTTTACACATCATAATTACTTATATTTACAACAAAATTTACTCTTAGATGTAAGTACCTACATTAAGTTTTAATTAAACCTTCATTATAATTTAATAATTTTGTTACTTGGTTGTGTCGGAAGAATCTATAGAGTTTTTCTGAGATTTTGTAACCGAAACCCAATATATTGATTTTCATCATATATATATATATATATATATATATATATATATATATATATATATATATATATATATATAAAGGAAACGCTCGAATGCGTCGGTTTTTATTTTCAATTTAGAATTCTTTTACGTAAAAGTGAAATATACAGGGTGTGTTAAGAAAAGAAAAAGATATCGACATTTTTTTTAAACGTCAACTTCCATTTTTTTAGAATTGGAAAGGGTATATTTTTTGACGTACGACAAGGTACATATTGATGATGTTAATACAGGGTGTCCCAAACGTGTGTTCGCGAGCTATACCTACGTTATTTGATGGTATAGGAGAACAAAATTTTGAAGTGTAGTAGAAGGAACTGTGGCGCATATTATAAAATTGTTTTACGTTATACGGGCCGTTTGATTATGTACAGGGTAATTTAAGCGAAGTGATCATTTTGAGGCAAAAATCGTACCTAATTAAATACCATGTATCATTTTTAATAAGAAATATTCAAATGATTTTTTTAATAAAATTTATTTTGAAAGCTAGACAATTTCTTAGGGTTAGACCTAATTTAATGGTAAAATGTTTCCACTAATTTAAATTAAATATTCGATTTGAGTACCATTAACCATCTGACAATAGCCGAGGCGATTAACAAATGATTTTTAACGTTGTCAATGACATCTGCGGTAATGTTTCTAATAACAAGTAATCTATAGGATTTAAATCTGACGATCTGGCTGTCCGCTCAATGTCCCTTTTCTACCTATCCAACTATTTGGAAAAATTTCATCTAATAAGCGCGAACAGGTAAAGCACAGTGTGACGGCGCTCCGTCTTGTTGAAAAAAGAGGCTACTACGGTGGTGCATATCGGGCGCTTGTATATCCGGGTACAACGTTATAGAGCGGAGATGAGGTCGTGTTGAAGTAAATCTAAATATTCGCATTAGTGGAAATATCATCGAAAGTAAGGAAAGACCTATAACTCCTCCGTCAACTATGCCGCATCAACCGTTAACTTTTTGAGGGTGTGATATTCCGTGGACCAGTGAGGATTTTCGGTTTCCCTATAACGACAACTTTGTCTGTTCACATGACCGTTTAAAGAAAATGTTCGTTCGTCGGAAAAATTATTCTTTTTACAAAATTGGCGTTACCATAACATAATTGTTGAATTTGTTAACAAAATTAATTTCGCCGATCAAAATCTTCCGACAGCACGTGAAATAAGCATATCTTGTAGGGATAGAACTTCTCTCTTTTCAACATTGTGCACAGTAGATCGCGCCACACTAATATTATTATCCGTGTCCGTAATGGTGGTATTGGAGTTATCTTGCACCACAATGTTCAACTGATCTTCACTTATCGACTTTCAACATATCCCGAACATGCCCTAATTCCCGAAATTTGGCGCAACTCTGCTTACCATGCTTTGGCTAATGGACGGCCGGTCAGGGTGAGTTGAATTAAACAACACAATCACTTCTGATTGAGTTCGCGATCTATCTCTGAAACCACGAATGCACAGGATTCCAATTCTTTCAAGTTCGCATAATTTCCTCATATTTCACAAAATAAGTAGCTACTGGATAAACTCACGATAAGAATGGTAGCGCCTATCAAAAAACGAAACACAAGTTGGTAACGTGCAAAAATTTTAACAATATGTACCATTTAAAGTTTTCTTACAATGGCAATAAAATTTTCACATTTCTAATGCTTACAATAATTTTTATTCAACATTTTCTTATGTAACCGTCGTCCATATTTACCTTGTCGGATGTAAAAAGTGTACCCTTTCTAATTCTGAAACAAATAAGGGAGGTTGATATTTAAAAAAAAAGTCCATGACGTCTTGACACACCCTGTATATGTCACTTTTACGTAAAAAAATCTAAATTGAAAATAAAAACGACGCGTACGAATGTTTTCTTCCTCAACTCCCATTCGAATGTTCGGATTTTAATTGAATTTATCCGCTACTTTGCGAACGCACTATATATATATATATATATATATATATATATATATATATATATATATATATATATATGGTTTGTGGTACAGTTATCTTCTGAAATTGTAAGGATGTGGTCAACTAGGTTTCTGAACAATAATAGCGATGCTACATTAACTTGTACTAAAAATTGAATTTTACGTGTAACATATTCTCAACCGAAATCGTAATAACGCGATAACTGCATTTCTTTTGAATTGCAACGAGTTGGAGCAGTCATTAAAACAACATCACGTAGTTTAGAATTGCTAAGTTTTAATTGATACCTTTTAATGCAAAAATTAAATCGCCGTCGTAGTAATGATCCGTAGATGTTCCGTTTTTTATTACGTTTGTGATACCGGAGGACTTTGGAATTGTTAGGGTATACTAAATTGTATTGATCAACAATAATAACGTTACCACATTGTCTGCTCTCTAACTTGTTTTACTGTTAACTTAACCTCACCTAAGATATTAATTTTTAGAAACTTAAGTGTAGTACTTATATCTTTTGAATTCTAACTAACTTCACAAAATTATGTGTAAAACTATTGTGTAACCGTTTAATTGTAAAATACACATTTGGTGTAAATACAAATTTAAAAAGGCAAGTCCTTAAAGTTGATAACACATCATTATAAAAATGACAATATCCCTACCTAAAATACAGTATTATAAGAGCTGTCCACTTTCGCATGTTTTACTCACTAATGTAAATAAAAAGATGTACAGAGCGTTTATGAATATTAGTGATTCAATTTGTTACAATTTTAATTAAATAAAAGTGACCATATAAAAGCTTTTAAGTTTTGTAACACATATACAATTTGACGTATTTTCCCTAAAGACATAGTTTATATGTAGATGGTTAGTGTCATAATAAGATTCTCACGAAATTAAAAGATTAAAATTTATGTTTCTCAAACGATAATGATGAATTATTGTATTGTATAGTTTTGAAACTTAAATCATTTTTGTTATGTTAAATTTCGTAAAAATATAGATATAAGGCAAGTGAAATTATTTTGATGCGGTATGAATGTTGTTATTTCGTTATAAAACATTCTAAAACGAATTAAATTTAATTTATACTGATGTACATAGTTACACCACATTGTGTGTCGCGTATGCTTATTAAGGCAAACGGGTTGCTAAGGTAACTCTTTGGTGAGAGCCGCAGGTTGTCGTAAGATGTCAATTAGCATAGGTAATTGTATTAGTATAATATTTCTAGGAAAATCAAGAAAAATAAATCTCCTGGACATTCATACATGAACAATAATCAAAATTATAATTCGTACGCTATGTGTTGTATCCAGTTTAGGTCACGGTATATCCAATATATTTAGGACACCAACGACGCCTTATATTGGTTACGAAACAATTAACTGATTACCCAGGTTGCATGTGTGGCTCACTAACATATGCTTACTGACGCATCGCAAAGTCCTCTGGTACACTTGCCGGATTTTGTCCACCTCGTCGCCCAATTACGTAATCACTACGGACCGACACTTTAGTTTAAGTTATCCACATTTAATTATTTCATAGCCACGGAACTTTCATTTAAAACTCTCTCAGGCTTATCTTCATTACTATTGAAACATTTTAATCAAACTATTAAAACAATTTTGTCTACACTACACATAATATTCAATTATATAACCCCGCCACAAATTTGTTTGATTTCAAAAGTTAGCACATAAAAATTTGACAGTTTGCGGTTTAGACAAAAACAGCCTTTATGTCAACTGGAATGTAATTTTTAATGCACGCGTGTCTCAACCACCACCCCTGATTTTTCTTTTATACCCTATAATCAAGTCATAAAATACGATTCATTTAAACATTTCACTAACAAAACGTCGATTTTAACGATAGCTTGGCCCAACTCATAATTACCATGACTTTCTCTGAACTTTAACGATAAATTTTATGATAATTTAAATCTCGATATCAACTATCTACCATACTATACTACTATAAAGACGCAACAGCGTTCTTATGGAAAATTTCTGAACCTATTTCAGAACATGATTTTCCATTACAGAAGTTTACGTTTATGTTATAGTAAAACCCCAAGTAAACATTATATACTGTTTTACGAGTGGGCGATTACAATTTCCACAAAGTTTTACATATTATACGTTAGTGGACCTTTATACTGCCTGCAAAAATTTAATTAATTTTTCACTTAAAATATAATTCTCTAAACAGTACAATATTTTCATTATGTGTTCACATATAGTTAATAGCCACATTATGTGGCACTTTAAAATATATTTGAAAAATCTACTTACGAATACTCTCTTACTCAACTCGAAAGGCACGTGACATATTGACAAATTATAAAACAGTGCGAAACGAGCTTAATATTTCTAAACATCCTCACAACAATCCTAAAATAACGATACTGTGCGGTTTTATTATGTTCTTTGCATTTAACAACTGAAACAGTTTCAGTGTACTAAAATTAGTATAAATGCAGATCAAAATGTTTGAAACCTTTTGTGGTTTATAATAATCAATATTCTTACAATTGATAAACGTAATTAATCGAGAATGTTGTGAAACTATTTTGATGCAATGTACGGATTGCTGATTTGGTTCACAATATTCACTACTACTGAAAACCATAATTGTAACTGCTAGCGATGAGTCCAAATAAAAAATATAAGTAACTTAATAAATAATAATATTGAAAGTTTGCATATTCAAATTATGAATGTAATTCGTGAAAGGTTTTATCATATCCCTAGCTCTTAGTAGTTTAAAAATTACTTTGTTTTTACTAGGATATGCCTATGTAGAAATGCAGTATGCAGTACTCGGTAGAAACTAAACAAGTAGTGACCATATACTCTTACGATTAAAGCTAGTATGTATCTGGAAATCTAAACTTTGGGGATTTACATTAAATAATTATCGTTAGACTTAGATCGTGTATCTAAATATGAATTCTTCGAAAGTAATTGCATATATTGTCGTCAAGAAAATGTGACCTTTGATATTAAAGTACCAAAGAAATTAATTTGACACTTTAATTAATTGTAACATAAAAAATAAGAAATTTACCTTGTTTATAAGAATTAGGTACATTGAACTAAATGGAAATAATACCAATCACAAGACTTTTTTTTAATTACTTCAAATTTAACTTTTCTAATAAAGCTCACTTCATTTTCAGGTCAATAATATCAAACTTCTTTTCCAAATTTACTTTATAGAAATTAATTAAGCAATAAGAAAAAAATAATTATTTTTTTACAAATATTAAGAACAAAACTGGTAGAAAAAGATGATAATTAAATACTTCAGTTAGTCAGTTTAATTTATCTGAATTCATTTGAAAGACAAATTATAATCGAAATTAAGCGTTTAGAACCTGTATTAAAAATTCTTAACGCTTGAAAAGTTTACTCTTTCATCTTACAAGTAGGTTGCCTTCTGTTCAGAGTTCAGACTAAAAGTACATGTCAATTTACCTCATTTTCGAAATTTCAGTTCTAATGAAGAAATGAAACAAAAGAACGTAATATTATTAACGTTTGAAACTTTCAATTCCGAAACAGATTCTAAAGATAGAAAATTTAAAAGATCAACTTTCATAGAGTTTAGAATTTAGAATTGCGTCATGTTCTTTTATCCGAATGCTCCTCTGACCATTTGAACTCCCTCTCTGAATTGACTCCTGTTCAAGAAACTGCTCTTCAGTCTCTCATTGATATAACTTTTTCAAAATTTTATCTTCTTCCCTCTTCCTCTTCTCTTGGCTGTACCTCTCTCGTTGAACATCATATCGCTACTAATGCTGAACCCATCAAGCAGAGATACTACCCTCTCTCTCCTGCGTTACAGCAAATTGCCGATAAAAAATTAGATGAAATGTTAGCATTGGGTATTATAGAGCCCTATACTAGCCCCTGGTCTGATCCCATACTGCTGGTGAACAAGGATGACAGCTATAATTTCTGCATTGATTTTTGAAAAGTCAATGGAGTAACTCAGAAGAATGCGTATCCCCTTCCCTACGTTTCTTCAATTTTACATCGTCTACGATGCTCGCTTCCTCTCTTCCCTAGATATTCGCTCCGCCTACTGGCAAACCCTCTTTCTCCTTCATCAAAACCAATTACCCCTTAACCGGTCGAGGTGTGTCTGACAGGCACATCCTAAATGTTCTTTGGATCTATTTTTTCGCAAAAAATTATTAAGCCTTGAGTCATTCACTCCAAACGGTTTTACTAGAAAGGTTTTCAGTCTTCGTACACTTGCGACGAGAGAAACTAGTAACGTTGGTTGTAAAATAAATTATTTTGTCTGTAAATGACTTCCTGTATTTTAGTGGTGTTTTTTGAAAATTCCCTAGATTTGTTCCAGAAGGAAAATCAATACATAATTTAAATAATACATTACAGGTAGAGTAGCAGATTTTTAAAATTAACATATGAAACATTCGTATTGTAGGTAATGCGTCAAAAAATCATTGACCACATAGGAACTGGCGGACATTATTAACAATTGACTTGGACCAAAATTAATTTCTGAAGGAAAGTGGCGAAGAGGACTTCGATTCTGATTCCGAGTTAGAAGTACTTTCCGAAGCAACTGAAGTAGGGGATATTCAGGATATGTCGAAAAATTCCGATGACGACGTGAAACCAGTAGCTACAGCCTCGGGTTCTATTGTGGGAAAAGATGGAACGGTGTGTCAAAGCCTTATAATATTGATGGTCGTACCCGTAAGCGGAGTAAGTGTGCAGTAAACAAAGTGTACCTCCTGGAAAATTGATTGAAGAAACAATTGGTGCATTTTCGTTGTTTACAAATAATAATATAGTGGACATTATTGTGAACTGTACAAATAATGAGGCAGTGCGTGTTTATGAGTGAGAAAATATTCAAATAAACAATGCGATAAAACGAAAATTTGCGGTTTTTTGGGTCGATTAATTATTGCAGGGCATCTGAAGTCAAATAACACTTCCTATGAGGTATTATGGAATTCTATGTACGGGCCTACCATATCTAGAGCTACTATGAGACTCGGGCGCTTCAAAAAGGTACTAAGGTTTATTAGATTTGATGACAAGTCAACCAAAAGCCATCGTCGTAAAACTGATAAATTGGCACCAATACGTGACTTATGGGAGACACTCAATGTAAATCTGGGAAAATATTATTTATCAGACGACAACATAACGGTGGGTGAGCAGCTAATTCCCTTTAGAGGCAGATACTCTTTTATTGCGCGTATGCCTTTTGGGTTACATAATTCGCCAGCTACGTTTCAACGTTTAATTAACCGTATGTTAGGAACAGGCCTCGAACCCTACTGCTTTACCTATTTAGATGGCATCGTCATTGTCACACCTTCTATTGTTAAACATCTTGAGGTGGTCTCTAAAATGTTTGCAATACTAGACTCTGCTGGTCTTACTTTGAGACCGGAAAAATGTAATTTTTGTCATTCAGAGCTAAAATGCCTTGGATTTGTCGTCAATAAAGATAGTCTCTTGGTGGATCCCGACAAGGTCAGCGCTATTCTCGATATCCCTATTCCCGTAACATAATTGAAGTGCACCGTCTTGTTAGAAATGCGGGGTCGTATAGACGTTTCATTCCCAACTTTTCACCCTTATATCCCCTTTGACTTCCCTCACCAAAAAGAATAGTTCTTTTGTTTGGCCCTTAGATTGTGATCGTGCTTTTCTTCCACTTCAAGAGTATTTAGTACTATACTTTCTTGCCCTGATTTTTATCTCCTTTTATCATTCGAACGGATGTCTCCGATTTTGGTGTTGGTGCTGTGCAGCAAACTCTAAAGGTGAACGACACTACTCCACCACCGAGAAAGAGTGCCTAGCTGTCTTATTTGCTATAGAGAACAAAAGGAAGCAAATTCTCACTGAAACATTATTTATCTGACACCTTATCTGAAAACTAACTATTAAAAATAGTGTATTACATTATTGCTAAATTACTTACTTTTTTTTTCGTTACACCTTTAATTTTTGTGTTGTTCTTTTAATTTTAATTTATATAGCCGCTTAGATGAAACCATTCCTCGTCATTAAAAAACGTTATATCCAAAACATCACTGTTATTCAGATTTTCCAGGCACCACATTCATCTCGTTGCTCAAACCGGAAAATAAGCCTCCTAGGTAAACTTATTGTGTTCACCCGAAAGCATGACACTAACAATTATAACCTAAAAACTACTCGCATTTTATTTTTATTCTAAACAGAGATTTGTATGTATTTACTTACCAGACAAATCAATCAAGTATGTACAGTTTTTGTCTTGAAAAAGATAGATTTTACGTGAATTACAAGAAGAATAAAAAGACAAATAAAACGACAAGAACAGAAGGACAGTTTATACAGACGTATTGACGCACGCTCATGCGAGTGAAAGTTTTGATAAACAACTTACACTTTCCAGTGTTAGAATACATTTTTGATAACAATATGACAATATCGGAGTTACAAACCCTACAATTCTGCATCACGCTGTACTTCATAACCTCCATTTACAGGATATTGTTTTTCAACCGTTATCATTACGATAATTTACGTTCTCTAATTTTTACAAAATAAATCACAATAAATTGTATTTTGGAATTCTGCAGCTTTAAATGCTGCCATCGGGGTATATTTTCTAATCAGAATTTATTATAACGGAATTAATTGTTACTCATGTCTCTCATATTACACCATATGATTGTATGTAATGTAGCGGTAAACACTCCTGGTTTTGCTATACCAATGCGTTATGAAAATGCTAACTAACTCATATAGACACTTAACATGTATTTAGATATGTGTACTTCTCAAGACACACTCACATAACTGAGCCTGCACACCTTTTATGTTTCTCACAATTTCCGCATTTCGTTCTGTCTACTTTAGACCGTCACAAATAACAAGAAATAGATTGTTAGGGGACTATATGAGAAGTAGAATCATACGAACTGATTTATTGCCCACTAACTTACATTTAATTTAGTAAGAACAAAAGAAAACTACAAAAATATTTGACGCATTTACAATTGTTTCCATAATTAATATGTAAATCAACAACTGTCCCATGAAAAATGCAATTACTTAGTAAAACCTCTGCAGTATTTAAATGCTTGCGGTAGATAAAAAATGCTTAGCTCGCCCCAAGTCGGTCTAGTACGTCGTAAAGGATGTGAACATAAGGAAATATCGCCTTTATTGAAGCGTACCTGAATCTGTCTTTGGAATTAAATGTTGAACTTCGAAGAATTATGGAACTACTTGTACAGCTGAAATACTCCCAATACCTTGACGGTGAATTCATTAGTCTTGAATTGGACGACTGGACTGCAGAACATGACAATTTAACTAACGGGTTTGAGGAGCATGCGACGTGTTCCAACAATTTACTGTTTCCCTTCAGTAATTCTCGATATGTAATATTTAAATTAAATAAATTTGACTCGAAGGACCAATGAATGAGCTAATGCTCTTGCAGTACTCTGTACTTACTAAATAAATGTTGTTGAATTTGACTTATTCATTTTATTCGCTAATACACAGACAATGTTAATTCTTACACGACTGGATACCTACTGGTCATCATGCAAAACACAACCACCTGCGTTGGTGCAATTTACACGGTAGGGGGTGATGGTCGCATACATACAGCGTTGCTGAAGTTTACGTTTAAAGGAATTTGTGTTATGTACTAATATTGAATAAACCAAAATTTTTTGGTGTAATATTACATCTAACGTCGGGTTGACTTAGTAGTAGTAGTAACCACCTATATTATAGCTTGATTTATGTATCTCTAGTAAAATCCTGTGTTGATTTTTGTTGATTCTTTTTACCTTTTTTCCTGATTATGTCCGTGTCCATTGCATTTGTAAATGCTATTAATGGAACCAAATGATTTGTAATTACTAATTTATCCATAGAATACAAAATATAAAGCGATCGTACGCAATAGAAAAACATGTATATCGTGTATAATGTGTTGCCTATCTGGTATTGACAAATTTATGCAATTACTGGCAGCCTTATGTTGTTACATTTAATGTCGGGGCCGGAAATTATCTGATAGAATTTCATAACTAATTAGGAATTTCTTGTATTTCTATGCAATATTGACTTCGTGATTTAACCTATTCTGAATATAATTACACAGCAGTATTACGCACAATGTTAATTAACTTTTGTTAGTGATTAGCCAAAATAATTTGATTTAGTCAGTTGGTTAGTTATATATTTTATTTAATTATGGTTATACTTCTTATTAATTAAATGAAAACCCATTCGCAAAGATTAAATGCATACCAGTGAACATACTTTGTTAAAAGGAAATGTTCATTTTGTGGTACTTTTGTCCAGAATTTACACAACTTTTTTAATTTCCTGCAAATTTGGCCGTGTGCTGAATCTCTTCGAAATTTTCTGGTTCCGACAGCTATCTATTAGGATGCTCATCATGTTTGAGGATACTGAGTAAAGCACCGTGACCAGGATTTATGGCGAAGAATGTTCAAAGTCTATATACATCAATATCGTTGGGGTCTACGACAAACGCTAAAGACAGAAAATTCGCTTCACTTGAATTTTGTCTTCTTTTTACTTCTTTTCTTATACTTCCTAGCCTTTGAATTATTCCCAAATTAAGAATATAAAATATGCCATGATGTGCATGTTGCAGTCTTACCCTTATATTATACTTTAAGTGCATGCAGCCACAGAAAATATAGTGTTTCATGTTTTACGCTCTAATATACTATCTATATATTCGAAACTACTCACATGATTCTTATAAAAATTGGTATAGACGGATAGCAAGTTATGGCGAATTTATGGAAAATATCTTGACAGACATGCAATTTCCGGTTATACCGGAAGTGAACAGCAACTTCGTTATTTTAAATAGAACGCCCTACGTTAAATTTTAATATCACTTTATGTAGAATAATCTATACCTAAAATGTATACTTTTCGAGATATTAATTTTTTTAATGAAAAATTGGCAGGTGCAGACCTTTATATTGAAAATTCTACTTGAACATCCCCAACACCAAAGAAAAAATATCTTGTCGGGTTAATGAGTAGGAAGGTCAAACTAATTGGTGACATGTCGAAAGCTGCTTTATTTTATACAGGGTTTGTAAAAAAAGTTATAAAACGTTAAACTTCAAAAATATCAAATATCTTAATTTTTTTTAATGAAGCTAGCGTTTTTTTCCTTTTTTAGTCAAATCTATGGTCAAAGATAAGTTTATGTTCACTTTCCTATACCCAAACGTAACCGTTTTTGAAACATTAGCATGAATTTAGATTGTAACGGGGTGGTAGTATACTTAATTTTTTATGTAGTCCCATATAAAAAATCTAAAGATGGTGATCGAGGAGGCCACCGGAAAGGACTATTGTTGGCTATCCACCTATCTTCAAACTTCTCATCTAAAAATTGGTTTACAATTCTAGAACAATAAGGAGGAGCTCCATCGTGAAGAAAAAATAGTTTTCTAAATTCTTGAGGTGGTAAACGATCTAAATAATTTGTTTTTAATCTCTCAATATATGGAGACGTATTTCACCTAAAAAAGTAGTTATTAGTAAATAAAAAATAATAAAATTTTGTAACCGCAATTTCTAACCATTTAAATTACCATTATACGAGTGAAAAGGTACAACCTGGTTGTCTCTGATCGCACAAAAGACATTAAACTCCCATAGCTCTTGAAAACCACGTACTCTTGTTAAATGTTGATTTTCTTCCCTCCATTAATGAAAATTGTGCCTATTAAACATTCCGTTTTTTGTAACCACATAATATTTTTCAAACATGAATTATCTTCTTGACATTTTATCGTTACAATTTCTGCAAATTCTATTCATTTATTATAATCTGTTTCTTGTAAACTTCGAACTAGGTAGTAAGAATTGGGATGAAATATTTTTTTTTAAATTCGCTGAATAGATGTCATTGGTATACCTAAATCTCTCGCACCACAACGTAATGACGCTTCAGGATAAGTATAGTATCCAAGAACATTAGATGTATTAACATTATTATTAACAATAAGCTTCGCTTTGTTAACTTTTTGTTTAAAACCAAATTGTGTTAAATTTTTAAGTATTCTCTTCACGGTGTCACGCGTGGGTCGTGGTCGATCTGGAACTCTTGTAGTAAATAAAGCCGGGTTGACACGTGTAGTGAAGCACGCTCGTGGCTCACGCTTTCGTGGACCACTCGTAATGTCAACAGCAAAGTAGTGAAATAAGAATGGAAGCGAATTGATAGGAAAGGCGTCACGATCGTCAGCAAGAAGATCAAACCTGTTTGATATTTCACGAACCAAATCCGTAGATTCAGTCGTGAAAAAGCAGTCTGTCGTTGAAAGTGTAACAAAATGGCGGGTGGAAATCTACGAATGAGCGACGCAGAAACGTTAAAATTCTTGGAATACTACAGAAATAAACCTTCACTATGGGACACTACAGAAGACGGATGTAAAAAAAAAGGAAACGCGCGCTGCAGCGGCCCAACGGATTGCCGAAGCTTTACATTTCCCAGATTTTACGTAATTACAAAATTTAAGAATTTACGAAGTTCGTACGTTCAAGAACTAAAAAAAATAGCCGCAAGTACAAAAAGTGGTATTTCTACTGAAGATATATGTGTACCAAAAGTAGTATAGTTTAAAAAATGGAGTCATTTCTAAGGCCGCATGTAAAGTCGCGAGTTACACAGTCCAATTTGGTAGGTAACAAATAATTAATAATTCTAAAATATATGTTTTATCGGTACAGGTTGTTTCCTAACCATTTCTTAAGTTTTATAAGAAACAAGATCATATAATTGTATAAGTATATTGAAGAAACAACTTATATTGTGTGATAATATGTACATGGCCTATTATTCTAGCATTCGCCATTGCCATGGAACGGCTGCTTCTCCATTGAAATAGGAACAAAATTGGTCACGTTTCTGAGATGGCACTCGTGTCGGATTTCTATTGTGTGTTCTTTTCTACATGGACAAAAAGCCACCATACTGTGCATCTCTCCAGTTGCCCGGTACATGAAAATGATTGAAATCGTCCTTGCCCACAAGGTCAGGATTAATATAGGCATTATTCGTCTTCCGTAACCAGTTATGCAAGGAGCAACAAGCCATAACAATCTTGTCAGCCTTGTCTGGCTTGAGATCGATAGGTCTCTTAAATATTTGAAATTTGCTGACTAAAACACCGAAGGCATTTTCCGAAATTCGTCTCGCTCTCGATAAACGATAATTAAATATTTGTTCTTCTCGCGTTAAATTCCGTTTACTATGTGATTTTAAAAGATATGGTTTTAAAGGGAAGGCATCGTCGCAAACTATCACCGCACCTTACGGTATATCCAATAAATTGTGTTCTATCGCTTAAAATAACGAACGGTTGGCAAAAACGCCACCGTCTGATGCTCTCCCTTTCACTCCTATATCGACGTATTTGAAGCAATAGTCGTGGTCCACCAAGGCGAGCAAAATAATGCTGTGATCCTTTTTGTAGTTGTAATAATCTGAGCCACTTCTAGGTGGGGCTCTTATCATTATGTGTTTCTGGTCAATGGCTCCGATACAAGACGGAAAATTCCATTTATTTTTAAATCCAACCTATGTTATTCTATGTAATTCCACTCTACATCACTAGCCGGAACCTGAAAGATAATATAATCCTTACTGCAATATTTATTTACTTTTGAATGGCAGGGTTGTGGTCAAATGTTATTTTTCAAAAAAGTTATTGCATCATATACTGGCCTTCGGAAATGTAGTACTTCTTTTGTCAAGAACTACAATATGCAAACGTTAAAAAATGTTACGAAAAAAATTCAAATTTATTTTCACTTACATGAACTTAACGTCCATCTTGTAGACAAAGGTAATAAATTATACAGACTAAGATTAAAAAAACAAGAAATATTTAATAGTTTAATATTGTAGTACTTCACGAAGGACATACACATTTTCGACAGCTTTTATATTTAACAAAGAAGACTTTTTCTTTACAATATCATTTCATTATACAACCCTGAGATTCAAAACTAAATTTAAAAAGCAGAGCCTCGAGATATTTAAGTTTATTGATTTATTGCTTTATTTAGAGTATCACAGGAGTCCATAGAAACAAACGTAGATGCTGATGACAGTGAAGACCCGCAAAATGAGATTAATTTCCGACAGGCGGATGTAATTACAGTTTCTTCCCCGCAACAATGACCTTCCACTTAGCAACCTAGATCTTCTGGCCAGCAAGCTAAACATTTTACCGAGCTTTAGTATCCAAATGCTGCACGCGTTGTTTCTGAAGCCAAGTCCAAATCCTTTCATTCCGCAACTCAGAAACATCCATAAAAAGACCACCTCCATTGAGGGAACACATAGTACAAAAGAAGCGACGTGTAGAAAACGAAAGACCTGAGATGCTTATATCCGCAATGGACAAATTAGACAAAATTTCGGAGAGAGCCACATCTAACAAAGATGATAATTTTGATCATTTTGGAAAATACCTAGCTTCTCTTTTACGGACTCTTGCTATTGAACAAGCTTTAAGGCTGCAGCAAAAAATGATTACCCGTGCACTAAATGCCCACATGTCGAGTTCCATTTCATCACCATCGCCATCCAACGATCAGAGTCAGGGTGATCACGAGTTTTCTCCTCAAAGTGAGGATACATGGATTAGCGAGCTGTTTGCTGCGATGGACAGTTACACACAAAACAACTAAACCATCATTAAGATATCCTTCACAAATTTTTGTCATTACAAACAGTTGTCGAAGGGTTTTTATGTTTGTCATTTATTTACCGCGATGTGTGTTTCCTTAACATTTATTAGTACTTACCATGCTCCACGTCTCCAACGCAGCTATTATAGCGTCCAGAACTTCAACTAAGAATTTGCTTATTGTTGATTTTGATACCCGTTCCAATAGAAAGACAAAGTCGTCTTCAAACATGCTTAGTAAATTTTTTAAATCCTCTGAGTAGCTGTATTGCAAATCCTGATAAACAAAATGCTTTGCTCCGGCCTGGTTTCTGTTTTTAATCCATTCTCTCACCCACCATCTGCGCCGTGTCTTTTTTTTTCATCACTACAGTACGATTGATAAGTTGTGATACGATACAATGTCCTAATATTTCGCACACCACTGCACAACCCTCTGCTATCGACGAAGCCATATTGAAGACTGGCACTTTTGCCGTGTAAACAGATCGTGGGATGATTTTCGTATTTCAGCAAGTAAGTTTTTGTTATGAACGAATAAGTTCAAGGGTAAATATGTAATTAAAAATTATTAATAATTTTTGACTAATTTTGAATAATAATTTTTAGTTACATATTTACCGTTGAACTTATTCGTTCATAACAAAAACTAATAATAATTTAATATTAGTCAAGTTGCTTTGGTATGTGTGAATCCTTGCGATATTGCAGGCTCACATTCCATTAATATAAGTAATTTGACTGTAATCTCATTATATTTAGAATTGACATCAGTTCTACATACATAAAGACAAAATTTACATCGATTGGGGCTTGAACCTTGATAGCGCAGTTGCTTAGCGCGGTACTTCAAGCAAAGTACAGGTCGTAGGTTCAAATCCTACTCGAGGTAAACTTTTTATTTATGTATTTAACAAAATTAATAATAATTTTTAATTACATATTTACCTTTGAACTTATTCGTTCATAACAAGAACGTGTAATATTTAATAATTGTTCACACACAATGTTTAATAATTATTCACAGCTAAAATGGCATATAACAAATATATATGGGTGTTTTAATACTGCCTTTAGGTATTTTTAATAAGTAGTGACACTTTATGATATTTCTCTTTAGAATTTCTGTTTGTACAGAAAATGGGGAAGGCGTTTCTCTGTACACACCCCGATATAAAAATGTAAATTTCTCCTAAACCGTTAACTTTATCGACTATAAACAAGAGTACAATTTTGTTAGTAAATTGATTGGAGAATTTATTTGTGGTGCTTAGAGGTTGTGCGGGGTGTCCCTGAAAAGTCAGTGATTAACCATTGAGCTGAAGCCGTCCTTGGTTTTCTGAGGGTAGTGTATGACTCATTCAGTTGTTACAGCACTTGGATATACGTAATTAACCGCTAAAATGTTATACTGTTCCAACGTATCGCATAGAAATAATAATAAACGAAGGTTTTTATTACGCAACTTTAGAAGCCTGTAACCTCCTGGACACCGGTATATATATATATATATATATATATATATATATATATATATATATATATATATATATATATACTGTGTGTCACTTCAGTGTGCAACATGTGAGAATTTTTTTTAATCGCTCGTCCAAAATACAGGTATTGCCAAAAGTTGGTGCATGTTTGATAACCGTTTTAGGTGCACGTAGAATGGTTCCAAGTCAAACCGTATACACGGTAGGTCAAGAAATATAAAAATTGCACAAGAGTAAAGTACCCTTATTTCAAAAAATTTGGCAAAATGTAATAAAGAAATGTTATTTAGAATTAAAAGTTATGCCCGAATGCCAAATCGTGATCCTCTAATTAATTTTTTTTTTTTTTTTGAAAAAGGTTAGTAATTTGGCTACTTTTTTTTGCATTTTACCAAAACATGTTGATAACTTAATCAAAATGAAATCAATCTGGCACAATTTTATTAAAACTCGAGTCTATTTGAAAAATTAAATTAGATTTTTAATATTTTAGGCAATCACTAACTTCATGTTTGTTGCAACGATATTAAACATAAGTTTAAATTTCGAAAAAAAAAATCTTAACATGGTAAAAAATCAGTAATCATAATACGCAGATGTGGATTCAAGGATAAATAGAAAAAGAACCTAACTTCCACAAACACATTCTTTTTGGGGATAAATCCACATTTACCACAAATGGCGTTGTCTCATCCCAAAATTGTAGGTGGTGGTCGGATGAGAATCCAAATTTTGTCATTGACAGTAAGAACCATATCAAAAAACAAACGTGTGGTGCGGTATTATCAACGAAAAGTTAATAGGACCTTTTTTTTTTCGTCAAAACCTTACGGGGGATACCTACTTACAATTTTTACAAAACGAACTAACGGACTTTTTTGATAACATGAGCTTAGAGGAACGACGTAAACTTTGGTTTGTACATGATGGATGTCCCGCGCATTCGGCTAGTATGGTTTCTGATTGGTTAAATGAAGAATTTGGTGACAAATGGTTAGGGCGAAATACCGATCCACGTTGGCCTCCTCGTTCGCCAGATCTTGCCCCACTAGACTTTTCTATCCGATTTCATTGCAAAAATATTCCGGAAAGAGTATTGCGTTCTACCCTAAATGAATTTTATGATCGGATAATTAGATGTATTGAACGACAAGGTGGGCATACGGAGATTCGTCGATAGTTGTGTTGTTATGTACATATTATTTAATTTTTTTTCTTAATAATTTTTGTTCGTTTATTTTGATTTTGTGAATCATTTAAAATAAAGCTTTTGCACTTTGGATTAGAGTTTTTGAATATGCGTATTATGATTACTGATTTTTTACGATGTTAACATTTTTTTTTCGAAATTTTAAACTTATGTTTAATATGGTTGCAACAAACATGAAGTTAGTGATTGCCTAAAATATTAAAAATCTAATTTAATTTTTCATATAAGCTCGAGTTTTAATAAAATTGTGCCAGATTGATTTCATTTTGATTAAGTTATCAACATGTTTTGGTAAAATGCAAAAAAAAAATAGCCAAATTACTAACCTTTTTCAAAAAAAAATTAAAAAATTACTTCGAGGACCACGCTTTGGTATTCGGGCATAACTTTTAATTCTAAATAACATTTCTTTATTACATTTTGCCAAATTGTTTGAAATAAGGGTACTTTACTCTTGTGTAATTTTTATATTTTTTGACCTACCGTGTATACCGTTTGACTTGGAACCATTCTACGTGCACTTAAAACGGTTATCAAAAATGCACCAACTTTTGGCAATACCTGTATTTTGAACGAGCGATTAATAAAAAAAATTCCCATATGTTGCACACTTAAGTGACCACACTGTGTATATATATATATATATTATAATGATATGGTTGAAGAGGTTTAAAAAATTTAATAAATTAATGGGTGTTAAATAACTGAGTATATATGTTCTCGTACCAAATCGTTAACTAACTCGAGATACAACCCCTTCACTAAAAATAATACCTTTGTCCCAGTCGGTAGTTTAAAGTGGGCCTATTCAGTCTTTTGATTTACTTAATTACCATGAATTTATGCTTGGTCATTTCTACTTAACATAAATAACAAAAATGCAATGTAACACTAATAAAAATGATCTCGGACGCAAAGTTATTTTTTAATTATGCTCAGAATAACTAAACCGAGGTTTACAATAGACATTTACCAATATATAAAAATACATAAATAAACAAACTATGTTTATTAACATTTAAAATTAGAATTATATAAAATATATCTTAAAACTAGTTATGGCCTTAAATTACTAAATAATGGTTATAAATACCTGTTCGAAACTTTTTGTACACAAACTTTTTAATAACGTCTGGTATCTAAACGATTAAGGAAATGTAAACCAAAGGTGATGTCATCTTTGCACCAATATTGCGCAACATCTCGAAATAACAATGCTTTACGTTGTAAACCACCAAAATGGAATTTTATTTCTTATAAATTTCTCTTCATGAAATATTGAATCCAATGTTTATTGCATTCAGTCAGATAAATATTGGGATTTTCATTTAGACCAGCATTAAAAGCAAAACGAAATCATAAAATGAAAGAGTACGTAAAAGTAGATTAAATGGTAATTAAAAAGGAATTAAATGTGCAAAAAATAAAAGTGCCCGCAAAGAGCAAATGTTTTAAATTTCAATATAACGTGTTAAATATATCTTACCATTAAATCAATGGCACTTTTCACAAAATTTAGGTAGAAACCAAAAAATTGGTTCCTGTATCAGACAGCGTATCACAAGAAGTGAAAAAATGGACGCTTAGGAAGTTGGATGATGACGCGTTGCGCGAAAAGATGAGCAAAAAAAATAATTTAAAGAAGTGGGTGTATAAACCTTTAAGAAGATATGCACTTAAATTACACCAAAATGCAATTTAAGTTGCCTACCGCATACCTGTATTTCAATAATAAATACAATTTTTCTTATATTTACAACTAAATGAACGAAGAACATAAATCACGGTATATTTTAATACAACTGTAAATGGGTTGTTACACACCCCCTCCTAAAATTTGAACTCGGAGATCACCGAAGCGGAGGTTCCAAACACTAAGCTAATAAATGAATTTATTAACATCTAAGGAAATAAAAAATGTTAAGTTAATTAAAATTCAAGCAAAATGTGAACAGTAATACCTAAAATCTAAATAAAATAAAAGGGAAAAATCAAAATGCTAAACAAAGATTAAATAGAACAAAATCCTATACTAAGTGTACGTAGAAGTACGTAAAATGCGGTAATATTGATCAAGAAAGACCCCTCGCAACACCATAAAAGCTAATCACGCGCTACTACCCGCACACGCCACTAGTCGAGAATAAAAGACCCGAAACATAAAATAAAGCAAAAAACTTTAGCTGGTGGGGTTTGTGAAGCAAACCACTATCAGAGGAGCAAAATGAAAAACCGGTACAAAAATTGAAGCTAAGGTAAGAGAGAACGGAAACCAACCATGACCTGACGCGTCAGCGGGCGGGGAACCCGGGAACAGTTTCAGATGCAACGATAAAAAATCACGGCGAAATGCCACTCCACTCGAGAGTTAAACTCCTTCCGGGCAAACCATAAGTATCACGAGACTTGAGGCCGAGAGAAGAGAGCGGTCCCATTACCCTACCGCGGTGGTCTCAAACCAAGCCTCCTAGGTACATCACTACACAACCACCACAGTCACGTTCGGTAAGTCAAAATCGGTAAATTCAAGATACGACTATTTCCATGGCAAATTAGCTCAGGATGTTTCGCCGTGGAGAACAAGAGAGGCCATTCTACCCTTCACGAGATTCAGGTTTCATGTTGTTCCACAGTCGTCGTCCAAGACTAAACATCCCTTAACTAACACGCACGTTTCGTAAATAGATCGCAATCTAGACGAAGTAGCAAAGGAAAGGATGATGCACTCTTACGAACACAACATAGCCCCCCCCCCCCTAAAACTACCAAAACGTCATAATCAGGAAGTCACAATTGCGAAGTGAACTAATCGAGGTTGACACCGTCCAAGAATAGAACACTAAACACATCAGGAATCGTCAAAAGCTAAAATTTCGAAAACATTCAGGGAAACCAAAATAACTAAAACAAATAAAAAATAAAATGTATCCAAGCATTACTAGTTTTCTTATCAACGGTTAAGAGTTTGAAAATTTCACGCTAAATAACGATCAGAGGTAAACTCAAAATGGTTATCTTAAATTTTACTATTGTAACAATAGCAAATTGTAAATCCAATAAAAGAAGATAATCTACCCGAGAACTAATGTCCCAAAAATCGGCAAAACAATCGCACAATGTGATCTAAATATCAACATCGTGTTAAACAAATGTAGCAAAAATAAAATTAGTGGTTTGCAAAGCCACAAAAATATAAAATAAAATAGTGTGCGAAATAAGCACAAAAATCAAATTACTTTGAAAAATCATCAAAATAATTAAAATGTAAATAAGAAAACCAGAATGTAAGAGTCTCAAAAATACTGGGAATAGAAAAATAATTAAGAATTAATGGGGCTTTAAATCTTTAACATGAAAAACACCTAATGGTTTATTATCAATAGGGGTGGCTAATCGGCACGTAGTTGGACCTAACACCTCAATAACTTTTGCTTCAATAAATTTTGGAGCTAACTGGGTAGCGAACCAAGGTTGTAAATTTTTCATAATAATTTTTAATTGTTCAAGCTCAGAAGGAGGAACGTCTAATTGTGAAAATAAATTAACCATTTCGGAAATAAAGAGGGTTGGAATTTCATCAAGTCTGTTTTCTATTCTTAATTTCATTTAACAAAACTATATCCTTCGGGTAAAAAGGGACTTTTTAATTTTGAAATAAGTTCGTCCCACGAATGAATTAGGGGCTTAACTGCTCTGAACCATATTAAACCCTTTACTGAAAATAAATCAATACCAGATAAAAGCATCTCCGACTGTGAAATGTTTCGGGCTACCATTAACTCCTCACATCTTTGTATACATGTAAAAACTTCTTTTTCACTACCATTAAATTTTAGATTTAATTTATAAACAGAAACAGAACTTTTAGAAACTTGTAAATTTTGAATTAATTTGGAAAAATCTTCAGCTGGAATACTAACAGAAGTGTTAACATTGTCGTGAGGTGACAGAAATATTAGAACTGTCTAAATATGGCAACTCATTATTCAATTCAATGTTTTAATTATCAGATTCACATAATAACAGATTGCCTTGAAATTCTAATGATTATTTACGACCGCAAAATTTGAATTGGAACCAGTTGTAGTATCAATATGACAGCTCCACCTCATAATAGTGCGTTTGCAAATATTTTGTTTGGAAATTGCTTTGAGGATCGTTTGATAGCAAGGGGCGGTCCTCATATTTTGAGGAGATTTTGTTTTTTTGCGGTCGTATAAGAGATATACTGTATACTAGTCCACTCACAACAAAAAAAGATGGTCAGGAAAGAGTTCGATTTATTATTTATAGCTTCTTATCTTATTCGTGGATTGTTCAGGAGTCCTCCTCTTCAGCCCTGGTCAATCCATGTTTGTTGTTATTGTATAGTTTACAATCATGAGATGTGCTTATTTTTGGTGTAAAAAAAAAAAAAAAGGTTTATTTATTTAATATTTAATAGTGCGTTAATTGGCTTAAATGTGTGTATTGTTAAGTGGGGTGTATTGTGCTTAGTGTGGTTATTATTTTCGTCGTCCGGTGTCTTGCTGGGTCGTCATCGAATAGACGGGGGAATGAGGAGGACATATTGAATGTTGTCCAGGATTCTTCTATCTCCTCGGGGAGGTGGTTGAGGAGTTGAGTAAGGATCGCGGGGGGATGTTTGAATTTCAATTCAGGTTTTCTTCGTGGGATTTTTTTTTTAGTAGGGATAGTGTCGCCGAAGATTCTTATATGTGCAAAGTTTTTCTGTAGTGTGTGTAATGGTTGGTATTTTTGCGTGTTGTGCTGTGAGGTCGCTAGGGTACCTGAGAGGTAACCTGTGTATGCGTCTGAGGATTCGGCGTTCACAGGAAGCGTTAGAGGAAAGGTGTTTGGGGTTTATATTGATGTATATTGGTGATCGGAAATCCATAACAGGGCGGATATATGTTTCATAAGCGTGTAGAAGTGTTGTGGGGTGGCAACCACTGATTCTACCCCGGAGGGTGCCCAGTAGGTTTGCGCTGTTCCTAATCCTATTGAGTGTTATTTTAACATCGGGGAGCCAATTGAAGGTTGTAGTAAAAGGATTCCTAGGTAGGTGATTTCATCTTGGAGTGCAGTTTTTCTTGATTTAGGGCGAGGGAAACATTTCAGGAGGTTAGCTTTGGGCACTTATCCTCAGTGTAATTATGATGGCGGAAGAGGATAGTTTGGGTTTTGGTGGGTTAGCCCAGTTGGAGAAGTTCCGCAGGGTTTTCGATATGAGACGGGAGGCAGTTTCGCTGTTTCGATTAACTGCCCAGAAGGCGGTGTCATCCGCAAACTGCACAACGACTACTCCGGGTTGTATGACTTCGGGAATGTTGGTTGCGAAGATAGTATATAGGATCGGTGCTAAGGCAGAGCCTTGCGGTAGGCCTGCTGTAGGTTGAGAAGTATCGGAGAAGGTTTTCCCTACTTTGACTCGAACTGACCGATTGGTCAGGTACGAGAGTAGAATTTTGGAGAAGTGGTCGGGTATATTGAGGGCACGAGTCTTGTGCAGGAGACCGGCGTGCCAGACCCTGTCGAATGCTTGCTTAATGTCCAGAAACACAGCCAGATTGTATTGCTTGTGATTGAATGCCCTGGTGATCTCTGTAAGCAGCTTCAACGAGGGATCGTCACACGTTCGGTTGGGACGGAAGCCGACTTGGCTGTTGGAAAGAAGGTCGTTGAAATATAGGTAGTCCCCGAGTCGCCTGGCTAGAATCTGCTCGAAGCATTTTCCGAAGTAACACAGGAGGGAAATTGGTCTATAGGAGGAGGGTGAGTTTAGGTCAGGGTGAGGTTTTGGTATTATGAAGGTGGAGGCCGATTTCCAGTCCGTCGGGAAGGGAGAGAGGGTTAAGCATTTGTTATAAATGTCGGAAAGTATATGGAGGGCTGGGTCAGGTAGGTACTGGAGGATTTTCCTATTTAGGCCGTTATGACCGGTGACTGAATTTTTCCCTTTTTTGAAATATGTTTGGACCTGTTCGGGCGTGATAGGGGCATAAAAGGGCTCTCGTGATCGAGTTGGGTTTCAAGAAGGTTAAGGTTGCGGAATTCTTCAAGGCGACCCTCGAGGAGTGCCTTGAACCGGTTATCGAACTGGGGATCATCTGGGGATTGAAAAATGGATTGACGGCGGTAACCAAAGAAATCGGCCTTTTCTTGGTCAGAGGAGATTATGTTGCCCTGAAGGTCGGTTAGGTGGGATTTTGAGTTTACTTTTCTTGTAGTCAGTCTATCGAACTGTTGCCAGAAGAGTTTACCATTTCTATACACTAGCTGGAAAGTGGCTTTCGTCCAGGAGTCTTCGACGTGTTTATTGGTTTCTCGCCAGATTAAGGCATTAAGGCGATTGTATTCGATCTTAAAATCCGGATCACTGGGTCGCAAGAATTGACGATATATTCATCTTTTCTCTTTGACCAGTTCACAATGTGCTGTGGGAGCGGTTTGCGATAGATGTCGATGTTTTTAAATGGCACTGTGATTTCGACCGCTTCCGTAATTACGGAAGTTAGGTCACTAATGGCTCTCTCGAGATCTTGGGTCGTTTGAAGATTGGGTGTAGGAAGGTTGTTGGAGAAGTGTTCGGAGAACACATTCCAGTCTGCTCTAGAAAAATCTTTAATTACTGTGTATTGAGGAGGTGTAGGGGGAGCTGGACAAAATGAAGTTTTGACCAGTAGTGGCATGTGATCGTTGTGCCTAGAAAGCACTCACGATCTAAATAGTGGGCTATGGATTCGGAAACTATCATATGGTCTACCCTAAATGTTCAAAATAGGTTGGTTGAGTGTTGGAGATTCGCAGGAGTGGCAACTGCAACAGAGCGGATGATAGCCTGTTACCGTTGCCATTCGTTGCGATATCTCTGAATTGGGCGTGGCGGGGATTGGTCACGTAGGATAACAGCATTTGGGAGGCTAGAAGCGTAAATTAAAAGGTCATCTGA
This sequence comes from Vesta saturnalis, assembly GCA_036346205.1. Classification (NCBI taxonomy): domain Eukaryota; kingdom Metazoa; phylum Arthropoda; class Insecta; order Coleoptera; family Lampyridae; genus Vesta; species Vesta saturnalis. The sequence goes on along the minus strand of JARFJB010001896.1, from coordinate 1,474,788 downwards.
TAGTCTGTTGTGACCTGGCGGGTTGTGATTGGAAATAAATACCATAGGAGCGGGAAAGTGCACCGTTGCAGCAACGCATTCGAGATGCTGTAGGTGCGCCGGGAGTTGAAAAGGAGTGGAGGGGAAGCAGTTTTTAATTAATAGGGCGGTTCCATGTTGACTATAGTTTGAATACGTGTGAAAGGTGTTGAAATTAAGGGTGCATCTGGGTATAAGCTTTGTCTTGGTGATGGAGAGGATGTGAATATTGTGGGAGTGTATAAAGTGTTTGATAAAGGGGCGTTTCCGATGCACGCCCCTGGAATTAACGGCCCCTGCTATGATATCCATAGGGAAGGAGTTAAGGATTGGGTTGGCGAATTACGGCTACCTTCATCTGCATATCTGATACGCAGACGTTGATACCCCGTTGGAAAAAGTTTTGGGAGAGGGATAGGAAGTCCTTAATGCAAAGTAGGTCGGTATCGGGAGTGGGTTTGAGGTGGGCGGTGTATTCCGAATAGGACTCTTCGGAAGACAGGATGGGTTGAAGGGATGCCATCTTCGATGGGTAACTGGGAGGTTCCCGCAGCTTCCGACATTTAAAGGAATAGGTAAGATGAGCATCCCCGCAGTTGTTACACTTTGGGTTTGCAGGCGGAGGATCTGTGACTTTCGCCACAGTTTGGATAGCGGATCGCGCGGGAAGGACACTCTTCCGTGGTATGCCTCACATGCGTCCAGGTAGAACAATACTTTGGGAGAGGTTGTGGTATAAGGGAAGGTTCGCAACGGTAGTGTCGCCCGAACATGACGATACCGCGTGCTAGGAGGTATTCTAGGGTGGTTTGGGAAGGTGTTATGATGCGGACTAGGGAAATTGGTGTGTTCGTGACCTTCGAGGTGATGCGAACGGCCTTCTTCACATGTGGAAGATACATCGCATCCAGGATCTCTTGGGCTAGGATGTTCTTATCTACGTGACGAATTACGCTGGAGAAGGAGGGAGCTCTAGGAATGGAGTTAGGTAAAAGGGGACCGGAGAGTTGGGGAGAAGGGGGACGAAAGGGTCAGCAAAATGGTGTCGCAGCCTAAGCTGCGGTCTCTAAAAGACAGGTATGGTTGTGGTTGAATGTTAAGTTCAACCAGGGAAGGTTAAGGGATTTTAAGGAATTAAAAGGGGATTTATAGGTTGTAATGGATTTTGGGATTTTGCAATACCTCGAGGATTGGGAGCGGGTAAGTTCAGGATTGGGGGAAGTGGGTGTAGGAATCACGGCAGGTACAGGTGGTTGGGCAGTTGTAGGTAAGAGGGCGGGTTTGTGTGACTGTGCTGGTTTGTGTGCGGGTTTCTGTGTGTGTGTGTGTGTGTGTGTGTGTGTGTGTGTGTGTGTGTGTTGTGTGTGGTGTGTGTGTGTGTGTGTGTGTGTGTGTGTGTGTGTGTGTGTGTGTGTGTGTGTGTGGTGTGTGTGTGGTGTGTGGTGCGTGTGCGTGTGTGCGTGTGTGCTGTGCGTGTCGTGTGTGTGGTGTGTGCTGTGTGTGTGTGTGTGTGTCGTGTGTGTGTGTGCGTGTGTGCGTGTGTGTGTGTGTGTGTGTCGTGTGTGGTGTGTGTGTGGTGTGTGGTGTGTGTGTGTGTGTGTGCGTGTGTGGTGTGTGTGTGTGCGTGTGCGTGTGTGTGCGTGTGTGTGTGTGTGTGTGCGTGTGTGTGTGTGTGTGTGTGTGTGTGTGTGTGTGTGTGTGTGTGTGTGTGTGCGTGTGGTGTGTGTGTGTGCTGTGTGGTGTGTGTGTGTGTGTGTGGTGTGGCGTGTGTGTGTGTGCGTGTGTGTGTGTGTGTGTCGTGTGGTGTGTGTGTGTGTGTGTGTGTGTCGTGTGTGTGTGCTGTGTGTGTGTGTGTGTGGTCGTGTGTGGTGTGTGGTGTGGTGTGTGTGTGTGTGGTGTGGTGCGTGGTGTGTGTGTCGTGGTGTGTGTGTCGTGTGTGTGTGCGTGTGTGTGTGTGTGTGTGTGTGTGTGGTGTGTGGTGTGTGTGTGTGGTGTGTCGTGTGTGTGTGCGTGTGTGTCGTGTGTGTGTGTGTGTGTGTGTGTGTGTGTGTGTGTGTGTGTGTGTGTGTGTGTGTGTGTGTGTGTGTGTGTGTGTGTGTGTGTGTGCGTGTGTGCTGTGTGTGTGTGTGTGGTGCGTGTGTGTGTGTGTGGTGTGTGTGTGCGTGTGTGTGTGCGTGTGTGTGTGTGTGCGTGTGTGTGTGTGTGCGTGCGTGCGTGTGTGCTGGCGTGTGCGTGCTGTCGTGCGTGTGTGTGTGGTGTGTGTGTGTGCGTGTGTCGTGTGTGCGTGTGTGCGTGTGCTGTGTGCGTGTGTGTGTGCGTGTGTGTGTGGTGTGCGTGTGTGCGGTGTCGGTGTGTGTGCGTGTGTGTGTGCGTGTGTGCGTGTGTGTGTCGTGTGCGTGTGTGCGTGTGTGCGTGTGTGCGTGTGTGCGTGGGTGCGTGCGTGCGTGCGCGCGTGCGCGCGTGCGTGAAATGTAGGAGTGTGATGATGAGGTGGAAATCGACGAGGCGTTTGAGTGGGAGCGTGTGCGTGAGGGTGGTGGCGAGGCGAGGGTGTGTGAGTATGTGTGTGGTGAGTGTCGGTGTAGGTGGACGGGCGGCGTCGGGGTTGGGGATACCACCGTTACCGTAGCACGGTGGTAACCGTGCTTAACCATCGCGGTTGTAGTTAGTGGAAGTTTCAGAAATTGAATTCAACAATGGAAAGATAATTGTTTTATGAGAAGGCCGGGTCTCCGCCGAGGTGCAGCCTCACACTCCGACGATAAAAGGCTTGGAAATCAGAGACCCAAATAGAAAACGGAGAAAAACAAGTGTTAAAATAAAACAATTAAATTAAATTAAAACAATATTTTTATTAAACTGATACCTATTGATTTACCCGACGTCGATCCTGCGGTTGGCGGTTACGGTGTCCTGGATGCTTCTATATGCTGTTCTTAGCTCCTGCTGTATTCCGGCGGCTCCTGCTTGCTGCTAGGCTGTGGCTCCTCTACTGATGACCGCTTCTTCGTATTATCTGTATGTAAGAAATGACAGATCTAACTCCGAAGCGGCGAAGATCACGATGCCGGATCGACGAGCGTAAAAACGTTAAGTTCTTTTTTGGAAATTAAGAGATTTGTATAAAAATCACAACACTCTTACGCTGCTCATAACTTGCGGATATATATATATATATATATATATATATATATATATATATATATATATATATATATATATATATATATATATAAATGCGACCAATCACGCGTATCCTTGTTTGGCACGTACGTAGCACTGTAAAATCTGACATTCTAATGTGAAATGGTAATAGGAAAAAACAAACAATACTACTGTAACCTATCAGAATTAGATTAGATATAGAAAACTACAATAACGTAATAAAAGTAGATTAGATAAACAAAACTACTGTGACCTAACAAAAAAAAAGTGCACCACAAGACCAACTGAGCTTCCCCAGTTTGACGTTGAAACTGTTATGTAAACCATTATGATACTATACATTCAAACCTTGTACGCGCGAAACAAGAACACGCGTGATTGGTCCGCATTTTTCTAGATATATCCGGAAGTTGCTCAGGGCGGCTTTTGAAAAAGAATGTGTTTTGTTTTAAAATTTTATATTTAGTGATTTATAAAAATAATCATTAATGTAGTTTCTATTGTTATAATTGTTTCAATTACAAGTTTGGTTTTAAAAAGAATTGTTTTAATGTTTTATTTTGAGTATGAAGCACATACTTTGTGTTGTCTGTACAACCTAAATCTTAGTTAAGTAGATAGCATTTGTTTATTATTTGTTTATTTCAGATAAAGCTAAAAAAATTAATTTTTAGTTTAATTGCCAAAAATTTCCATTTTTTCATGACTGTACGAAAACTATAAATTTTAGGAATGTTTATTTTTAGCGTAAAATCCATTAATGCAGTAAAAAATAGGGTTGCTATTTAAAAAAAAATTCCTTTTTGAATTTTCGAAATTGAAAAATTCGACGTCATTTTTCGAACACCTTGTATTCATTTTTAATTTATTTTTGTAAGATTCTGTAATCTGTGAATTCTATGTGTGCAGGTATTAAAAACGATTTGGTCTAACTCGCTTGTACCTTGAGAAATTATATTTTTTGTGCATCAGTCAAAAATTGTGAAAAAAATTAAATAACTCAAAAACGATATATTTTAGACATATGATGCTTTTTACAAACTAACATTTAAATTTAATGTAGATTTTAAAAATATAATAAAAACACGTTAAAATAACAGTTAGGGTAGACTTCCGGTATAACGGTGAATATTTTAGTTTTTTTTAAATAACCCCTGTATACAAATTTTCAAAAGAATATTTTGAGTAGTTTTCCATATATATATATATATATATATATATATATATATATATATATATATATATATATATATATCATGTCGACTCGTTGCGGCAGACCCTGTATAGTGTATAGTTTATATTCAAAGCTTTAGGATTTGAATATAATCATATAATTCAAAGATTTAGGCGAGCATTACTTACATCTCGTTTGATTAATGAGTTTAATAACTTACGCATTCATTGTGTTTTTATATTATAGATTTCAGTAATTTCGGAAGTTTGCAACAAAATCTATACCAATCAGTGTATTTCATATTTTCTATTATTTCGAATTATTTGTTTTATCTTCAAATTTTGCTTATTAATTCGTCGCTGTTCAAAATGATTTCATTGTGTTTTGATGTTTGAAATAAAAGCTAGCACAAAAAAATTACATTGTCATAAATAATTGAAGTGAAACGCTGTGCTTGAAACAAATCAAATTGAAAACTCAATCTGTAAAGTTAGTAAAACATAAATTTCGAATTTCACTTAAATCTCGAGAATATTAGATATTTTCAAAGATTTAAGCAAACGTCTACGGATATTCAGTACTGCATGTGTCGGTAATTTTCTAATTTCGGAAGATAGTATTATGAAAGGTGGATGTGCTTAATTTTCATTTCTGGGTCGAATTTAAGACAATCATTACTTACATTTACGTTAATTTGATAATGGCAAACCTTTTCAAAGTTGTTTTTATAATGTAAAGTTTCCGTACAATAACCTTTTTAAAAATGTTCCCTTCCTGAAGTAGAAATAATTTCTTGTACAAGATTTAAACTGTAGTTTACTCCCTTAAACAGGAATGTTTATTCCAAAGGGAATTAAGTCGTCTAGACTACTGAAAGTTATTATGTGATAGGAACAAACGGTAAAATGATATACATATTTAAAATGAATCTCAAAACGAAAAATTTTAAATCTGAGATTAATTATTTAAAAATGGGAATAATAAAATCAAATCCAAATGCAATTTTGAGTAGAAACAAATCAAGTGAACGCTAAGAAAAAGAATACACTTTAGCTAGTTATTTTAGTGTTTTTACAATTATTATAATTTATAGATGCGAGGATTGGTCGACAACTACGTACCCTAACAAAGAAAACGCAAGTTTTTCATCAAATAAATGATTATATAAAATCATTTCGTGTACAGCATGTATTTTGCGTTTGTTTCAAACTATGATGCTGAAAATTTACATAACGTACTAAACCGAAAATATTGTGATTTACAAAATAATAATGTTTTTAATGTAGGTTAATTATGAAACCCAAGAATTAAAAAAAAACTTGTCTACGAGGGACAAGCCATTATTATTAAAAATAAGAGAACCAGTAACTTTTTCAAAATTTTATTTTATATATGTTCAAAGCAGTTCCTTTCATTGCTTAAATGCTCCAACCCAAGTAGCTTTAGGAATGCTATTAAAATAACACCGAACGGCAGCATCGATTTCTGCCTCTGAAAAAACCTTCTTCCTCGTAGATCCCGTGAGTAGGTAGGGTGTTCGATTACAGCCAAATACTGCCTAGTTAGGTGTGCAATGTGGGAAGAAGAGTTATTGTGATGTAGCGTAATTCCCTTCTTTGGCACTTTATTAAATAAACACTTCCGGTAAACAGTGTTAGGCGTACCATGTAGCTGTGAAAGGCTCGTCTAGCTTAATAGAGTTCAATATACCGGTACTTCTAAAGAACACCGCGTACATTACTTTCTTCATTGCTCGCTGCTTCCTGATTATTGTTGGTGTGGCTTTGTCTTCATGGATCCAGAAACGGCTCTCTTGTAGAGTTGGCATGTCGAAAAATGTTATGTAAGTATCATCGCTTGTTACAATTTTCGACAAAATTTGGTGTCCATCATTCTTAATCAATGTTAGAGTTTCTTGCGAAATTGGTACTAGTTCTTCTTTTTCCAAATCTGTAAGATGATGGAGTACAAAACGACTTACGACTTTTTCCAGATAAAGGTGGTCGTGTATTATGGTTTTCACAGATGAGGATCCAATCCCCAGTTGAGCCTCTATTACGACGTAACTAGTTCTGCTACCATAATATTCTTCACAGCAGCAATATTTTCCTCTGTCACATACGTGATAGGAGGGCCTGCGCATTTCTGGTGATCACCTGTAGTTCGAATTCCTTGCACCATCTGTAAATTGTTGCCATGGAAGGGGCTTGATCGCCAAACGTTGATTTCAAACTTTCTCCGTAGCCGTACACACTTGAACCTTCTTAAAATCATAATAAATCATTATGCGAAATGTTCTCGGGTTAATTCCACTTCTTCACTACATTTGCGAAACTTAAAACTATCGCTTTCAAATGATATTTAAGATAAATTGACAAATAAAGCAACAAATGTCAAGTAAAGAATTGCTCTCACTGACCCTAAATTTTTTGTTTTCCATGGCCTGCCTAATTTGTTCATTTTCAAAAATAATTGCTTGTTCCTCGTATCAATATTAACATTGATTTTTATTGGGAAATTAGAAACGTTCCTTGACGGAGCATTATGTTATAAGTTTTATAATACGGAGTATATTTAAAAACAAGTTCCATAAGACCAGTCTTGAAGCACGAGTTCTTTAAAGAATGAGTACCTCAAGGCCTTATGAAACACGTTTTTTATGCAATTTGTCCTTTGTTAAATTTTCACTTTAGTCGATTTAGAGATTTTTGTGGCGGTTGGTAATGTATTTATTTTAAAAGTGAAAATTTGATCTAGTCGCCTGTTATTTTATCCAAATTGTCACAAAACGCCTCCTGAAATACGTGAAATTGCCAAAAAGACGATCGCGAATTTGACACATGGCACGCATGGCATAATTCCGGATCAAGTTTAGCCAACCTAAAATTTTTTGTAAAATGTCCGTGAATTAATGGCTATAATGACATCGCGTTTCTTAATATGTATATTAGAGGAAAATCAAAATCGGAAGACACCAGCGCAGAAACGCATTTTTAAACTAGATAAAGATGCAGTAATGATTGGAAAATGACACAGGTATTAGTACTGTGCGCTCTAAAAACGTTACTTTCCAGCTGATCTTTTGCCAACTTTTGTTTATAACCTCTTTGTTTTTCCGGCGTATCAAATTTGTTTATTACTTATTCTACAAAACAGTTTATTTTAAAACTATCCGCTGCCTGTATTGAATTTATAAGTAAGTTACTTTAATTATTAATTTCATGTTATATTAATATAACCAAATCTAGTTCTATATATAATGTGCGACGCAAGTATATCTCATAACGCTCAAGCACCTCAAGCAAGAAAACGCCATGTGTTATCTGAAGGTGCTCGCAAGATTGTGTGGAACAATTACAAAAACTTTAAAAGTATCAATTCAGGTAAAAAGCAGTTGGATAACAACGTTTTATTTTGTAATATTCCAAGGAATTTATAACCTCATTAAGGATGACGAAACAGTTGGATATTCGGGAAAGAAAACGTCATTTAAAAGTTTACTTTTAAAAATGGGCTTCAGGTAAGTTTACTGATTAATTTTTAATCATATCTTATCTTGGGTTTTATGTAGGTGGAAAAAAACATCCGATCGTCGTAAGATTATAATAGAACGACATGAAATACGTTCTTTTCGTTGTGCATATATACGTTCGATCACTAATTATCGGAAAGCAGGACGACCACTTATACACACAGGTTAGTTTTGAAGATTATAAACTACACATTCTACTGCATAATTTTAGATGAAACATACATACATTCGTCTCATACGATATCATATTCGTGGACAGATGGGACAAACGCAGGTCTTAAATCTCCTATTGGAAAAGGAAATCGCCTTATAATCGTACATGCTGGTATGTTTATTTAATTTTATTACGTAAATATGTTGCTATTTATCATTATTTTAGGTGGTGAAATGGGCTTTATAAATAATGCTCTGCTAATGTTTAAATCTGGCCAAAAATCAGGAAATTAGTTGTTATTGGCAAATGTATTTAAAAAAAACTAGATTTTGTAACTATGACAATAAAATATTATTTTACTTTATGATTATTTCAAAAATTTTTTGGACAACAAACGCGAAGTAACATAACCTAAACTTTTATTTTTTCAAACGTATATTTTTTTGTTGAGCTTTACACTCTGACGTCACTTTTTTTGCGCAGCTTGGTGTCTTCCGATGTTGATTTTACTCTAAAGGTTCAAAATGGAAGTAAATTACAAAAAATATATTGTTAAATTTTCATTAGATTTATTCAAGTTTTTATCACTTAACGCCAATCTAAATAAAAATTTGAGTTTCATTGTTTTGTTACATGTTCATTCAATATAATAGACCCTAAAAATAAAGGTTTGATATAATTACTAGGGATGGGAATTGTAGGTAAATACCTATTTACGTAGAGTGTAGGCATTCAAGTGTGAATGATACTATAATCAGTTTTGTGAGCAATTCTTTAATTTGACACACATACAATTTTGCCTAAAATACCTAGTTTAAAGGTTTGTGGATTATTTGCCTTTTTTTGCAACTTTTTAACCTAAATGTTATGTTTTTGTACCTATTTGTATCATTTTGCACTTACATTGGTACCTTTTTTCTTCAAAGTAAACAACTTTTTGTAATACATTGACTACAATGCACAAATATTGGTATGTGGTGTTTTGCATAGAAATCCGCTATCGAAGCCGGTAAAATAAGTTACCACTTGAAAAGTTAGATTAGAAGTTAGGTTAGGTGTGTTTTGTTCTGGACAAAACTTGAGTTGATTTACGATGCCAAAAATAAAAGCAATGGACGCATGGTTTAACGATGAAAATAGAGGCATTTTTGCTTTTGACCAAGCTGAACGAGGGAAGGTGTTCTGTCGAGCATGCAATAAATCCGTAAGGGTTACATTTTTTAATATTTCGTAAATTTAAATTCTTTTAGATTTTATGTACCAAAAAGTCTCATTTCGACCAACATAAAAAGACAAATATACACCAGGAGAGGCTAAAAACAAATAGTAGGCAACTGTTAATTTCTGAATCCACAGAATCAATTGAAAAGAATACATTCGCTTTAGATCTATGTTCAGCATTGGTAGCTGCAAATATACCTTGGGCTAAACTGGACTGCCCACAGTTTAGGTTTTTTTTTAGAAAAGTACTGCAATCGACACATCCCCAATCGAACCACACTTAGCAAAATGTGCCTACCAAAATGTTATGTAAATGTAAGAAACATTACATAAATTTTTCAGTCAATTTATTATTCTAATATTGAATATTTGAATAATTTTAGTGTATTGAAAACATAAGAGCAGATATTGGTAACAGCGATATCTGGATATGCGTGGACGAAACCACCGATAGAACTGGCCGTTATATTGCCAATTTAATTGTTGGCAAAATTACAGATGGATGTGGAAGTATTGCACATCTACTGGCTTGTAAAGTTCTTGAAAAGACAAATCATGCAACTGTTGCTCGTTTTATTAACGATTGCCTGTGTAAGATTTATTTATCATTATTTACATGTGTTTTCAACAAATAATTTGCAGTGTTATTATGGCCATCTGGTATACAGTATTCAAAAGTAAGGCTTTTATACTCGGATGCAGCATCCTACATGTTAAAGTGTGCTACCAGTCTTTTGGTATTTTATCCAAAAATTTTACATTTTACATGTAAAATGGAAACAGTGATGTTAATGCTTTAATATCCAATACAAAGAAAATATTTTTAAAAGCGCCAGCTAGAATTGTACACTACAAGGAGCACTTTCCAACAGTCCCTTTGCCTCCAGAACCCACGATAACCAGATGGGGCACCTGGCTACGAGCAGCGGTTTTCTATTGTGAACACTATGATTCACTTAAACAGGTATGCCTAAAATTGGTGTTAAAAAATCTTAGATTATAGTTTGATGACTAATCTAGATTGTAATGGACTTTAATCCAACTGATGCTGCCGCTATTAAGAATTCACAAAAATTATTTACTATACCCACAGTACAGGAAGATCTTATTTACATAAGTACTCATTTTAAAATTATTGAAGAAAGTATAACTAAACTAGAAGCTCGGGGATTACCTTTAACAGAGTCAATGGACATTTTCACCAAAGTGTATACCAATTTAAAGGCATCGCCAGGAAGAGTTGCTAAAAAAGCATCGGACAAACGAAATCAAGTCATTGCTAAAAATCCAAGCTATGAAACTGTATACAGTCTGTATAAAATGTTTTCAGGAGAAAAAGTATCTGTTGACAAACTTAAAAATAAAATTGCTGTTTGTGAGACTCAAAATTTTAAATAGATTCCCGTCACTTCATTCCACTTTATAACAATATTTTAGCTGAAAATCGTCACAATTTAAACCCTGAAAATATTGAAAAAATAATTGTGTGCTACAGCAGCAGTAAAGTATATTACTGAAAAATTATGTATTTACTTACCTATTAGACACATTTTAGCTTTGTAAATAGAGGAGCTTGTAGTTTTTTAACATGCAATAAATTTTACTTTTGTTCATTAAAATTTTTTTGAACTATTTCACCTAAAGCGTAAATTTTGTATCCTAATACGTATTTTTTTTCTGCCTTTTTACCTACCTATTTTCAATAATTTTGTACCTAAAATTCCCATCCTTAATAATTACATATACTGGACGTTCCAATTAACAATTTTCATGTTAGACACAACGCAGGCGTATTCATTGGTAAAGATGTGATATAAAGAAGGTTATGCAATCGACTTAAGTTTTACTAACGCTATATCGACATATTAGCTCATTTTACAACGTTTCGCAAAGTTTCGCCCAGATTGGACATTATGTCTATGTGTGTTTGGATATGTGAATTAGATCCATGATAACTCTAGATCGACAACGCGGTTATACTTCAAATTTCGTATTAAATTTCTCCTGGAGCTGAACAGATTGTGGAAGAAATTCAGAGTGAAGAATTTTTGGTTCCTATCAATTATTTCTGAAACAGCTGTATATTTCAAAAATATAAAGATACCATCATAGGTAAACTTTAAACATACCTGTTAATTATGTTCTATGCAATTTTTTGATACGACGCATAATTTAGCGGCAAAATAAATTCCTAAGATAGAATTTAAGTGTTACCTCGAATTTATAAGAAAGTATGTAGGCATATTTTTTAAACAAAATTTTATTTTACATGACTTTTCTTTATAAAGTTTCTTAATATAAATCAAACCGACCTTAAAAATTAATTCAATAGGATTGAAAATGCTTAAATTGTATTATTGGTATTTTATAGAAGCAAGTGGCTTTGGAATTTTCTAAAGTTAGCATCTATATGTCTATTAACGTCTAACTGACATGAAGGTTTAAACGTCAATCTGACATAGATTATTGTTTTTTCTTGCAATGTTGCAAAATGCAAAATGCATAATTATCCTAAAAACTTGTTATTATTATTTTTCTTATGTGGGCTGAGATGTAGACATAAACAGAAATGTCAGACTTCTCTATGCGCATTAACTGCTACTGGGTATTAGCACCACGCCTCACTAGAATTTTGACGTACTAAAAGGATCGCACCTTTAGTAAGGGATGTTTAGAATGTCCATCATCGAATTTCCATGGGACCTACAGTTTCATTCCCTGTCAGAGAAGGAGTGCTTTAGTTTTTCTGTTTTAGAAAAACGGCTACCTCCGCCAGGTTTGAACCCGCGCCGCACGGGTGAAAGACAATCAATCTAACCATTACACCACCGAGACAGCAAAAAAAATTATTATTAAAATTATTTCATTTCTTTTAATTTCCACTTTGTAGGTTGGAAGGTCGTGTGTTGTTACACACCAGATATCAAATTAATTATTTCTGAAACACCTGTATATTTCAAAGATATCAAAATACCGATATAGAAAACATAAACGTATCGATTAATTATGTTCTACGCGATTTTTTAAGGCGAAGCATAATTTAGCGTCTATTAACGTCTATCTGAGATAAACGTCCACCAGATATAGATTTGCTGTTGTTTTTACAATGTTGCCTATTTTCGTTATGAACGTATTAAATAAGGGGATGCATAATTATCTTCTGTTGTTTTTTCAATATTTTGAAAAATACGATTTTTTTTATTTTCGTTTTTTATTTATTTTTGAAGTTATTTCGAAACATATCAAAAAACAAAAAGTATTTTATCATTGCTATTATTTGAACTCTACCAGATAGTATTTACAATTTTTTTTTTCCGACATTTCGTTTACGAGTAAATATTATCAACTTTATTTTTTTATGTAGCGCGAAAACGCATAACCATTTCAATTATGTATAACACAATATGATTTGTTCCAAACTTCTTGCCAGAAAAGGTCGTTTTTTACTTCGTTCATTTTTTATTAGTAGGCTGTGAACAAAAAGACAGTTTGATAATTATTTTAACTTTTACCTATTTTGCAAAGGTAAACTAATATTATTGGGAATATATCATTACAACAAATTTCAAAGAGGTTACCATTATTTTGTGACGCAAATAAGCTCGTATTCTCTCTGTTGAATGTAAAACTGCGGTAATCATTTTTTGAGTAATTTAAACGCGGCGGTAACTACTCTGGAAAATTGTACTTCCGTTTCGAAATTATGAACGTAACTCCAGAGGGAAAAATCCAATGAGGTTAAGTGGGTGACAGCGCTGGTCTGGAAACGTTACCTTAAGTACCAATCAGTCTGCCTGGAAATTCTTGGGGAAGGTACTTTTAAACCTGCCTAGCGTTATGCGCTAGAGCATCTTCTTGTTAAAACCAGAAATTTTGTACATTTTGTAACGGCAAATTATGCAGACTTTCTTCCAACTGATTATGTAGCAAGTTCAAATATCTTTCCCGTATTCAGTGATTGTGGCAAATAAAAGTTCCCAATGTTGTTGTTCCAATAATTACACACCACATGTTGAATCCAAATGTATGTTGATGTTTTGTTTCATTTTTTAGCCGTGGGTCGTTTGGTGCCCAATAATGGGTGTTACAAAATCCGGTTATTAATGGTCATACTTTTGTCCTACCAAATTACTCTAAAAGTAAGATTAAAGTCAATTTCACATTGCCTGGTATACCATTCACAGAAAGACCTTTTTCTAATTTCTTGCTAACTTGATATTTTTTTTCTTCATTAGATGTTTTTTTCTGGTCTTAATAGTCTCCTTAAATGATCCATATTCCTTTAGGTTAAAAGTTAGACGTCAAAAGATTGATTTTTGGGTTAAACCATTTCAGGATAATTATTAATGACACGCTTTCAGCAGTATATAACGTGATAACATGTGAATTCTTTCTAAGTTAGATAAATTATCTTCCGGTGTAATGAATATGCTTCTAAATACACAGATTTAAACAATCTGCATTTTCTTAAAATATCATAACTGTCAGCCGCTTTTTATTCAATGTCTACTAATAAAAAATGAAGGAAAAAAAATTATTTTTGGCAACAAGTTTGCAATCAATCTCATTGTGTTATTACATCATTGAAATGGTTATGAAGAATTCTATCTAATACCGGTTGTATTATGTTTTCGCGACATACAGAAAAATAAAGTTGATAATGTTTACTCGTAAACGAAACGTGGGAAAAAATTATAAATACTATCTTGTAAATCTCAAAAAGTGGCAATGAGAAAGTACTTTTTGTTTTTTGATATCTTTTGAAAGACCCAAAAATAAATAAAAATGAAAATAAAAAAATATTTTATAAAATATTGAAAAGTATAATTGACTTTAGTAAACTCAGTTTATAAGGTCTCTCCCTTACGCAACTTTTTCTAACCGACTCTATATCTATCATGGTTTCTCAGATCCCTATGCATCCTTATCGTGAATGCACGCACGCATACACACACAAGTATATATATATATATATATATATATATATATATATATATATATATATATATATATATATATATATATATATATATATATATATATATATATATATACAGTGCGTTCAATATAATCGGACGCACTCAATAACTCTTTTGTATTGCGTTTCACAAGAAAGTGTTTAAATAGTTTTTTATTCATTTACAAATACTCTATTAAGTGCTTGGTTTAGATAATTTTTTAAGCTTCCGGTTTGACCGGAAGCGCTCTTAATTTTATTTTTTTAAATCACACTGTATATGTATTTTTGCATTTTGCATTGCTTATTATTTTCTCAATACATACGTATAAAATTCTTATAGGGTTTTATAAAAAAAATTAGAGAAAAATGCCATCGAAAGTTTTTTAATTTTATTATACGATGAGAAGAATCAAACAAAACCGTATGCAGCGTACGTCAACAAAATCGCATCGCAATTGTTCTTTCGTTTATTGCAATTGACAATCAGATAAAAGTTTAATTTGATTTCAATCGAAATAATTGTTTAAAATGAATAACAGTGAAAAAGTTGACCTGTTGTTAATTTTCGGTGAATGTAATTCTCGACGAGCGGTAGTATTATACGCACAAAGATATCCCAATAGATACCATCCTTCCGAAAGTTACATACGAAAAATTGAACAATCGCTTAGAATGCGTGGAACATTACCAGGAGTAAATTATCAGAATTTAGAACAACAGAGAAATGTTTTGACCGAAGATATTGAAGTACAAATATTGGGTTATTTTAGAGTAAATCCACGGTCATCTATTAGACATGTAGCGCAAGAAGTAGGTGTATCAGTTGGCTCAATTCATAGGACATTAAAAGAATTCAAAATGGTGCCGTATAAAGTCGATTTGGTTCAACACTTGCGGCCTCAAGACTCTGGTCGGAGATTAACTTTGATTGCATGGATAGTTGAGCAATGTGATCACAATCCATTATTTTTAGATCATATTTTATGGACAGGTGAATCCAAGTTTACAAATAATGGAGTTATTAATAAACAAAACAATCGTTATTGGTCTGACGAAAATCCTCATTGGTCAATGGAAACTAACCATCAAACCGTATGGGGTACTAATGTTTGGTGCGGTTTAATTGGAAACCAATTACTAGGGCCTTATTTCTATGATGGTAATCTAAACGCCAATTTTTAGATAACGTGCTACTAACAATGTTCGATGAGTTTCCTCTGCTTCTGCGACAACAATTGTATTTCCAGCAACATGGAGCTCCAGCTCACAACCCGTTGATAGTAAAAGAATATCTTAACCAAACGTTCAATGAACGATGGATAGGAACTAACGGCCCGGTAGAATGGCCTGCGAGATCACCGGATCTTACACCGTTAGACTTTTTCGTGGGGGGTCATTTAAAAACAGTGGTGCATGCCGATCCACCTTTAAATGTTATAGACTTAAAGAATAAAATTACAGCTGCATGTGTTAATTTAACTACGCAGCAAATCAAAAAAGCAACTAACCATGAACTCAGGCGACGATTAGAAGCATGTCTAGAACAGAATGGTGCCAACTTTGAACAATTTATTCGCTAATTATAACTGATTTTGTTTAATTTTTCTAATCATATAATAAAACTGAAAAACTTTCGATGGCATTTTTCTCTAATTTTTTTTTATAAAATCCTATAAGAATTTTATACGTATGTATTGAGAAAAAAATAGGCTATGCAAAAATGCAAAAATATATATACAGTGTGATTTAAAAAAATAAAATTATGTGCTTAAAAATTATCTAAACCAAGCACTTAATAGAGTATTTGTAAATGAATAAAAACTATTTAAACACTTTCTTGTGAAACGCAATACAAAGAGTTATTGAGTGCGTCCGATTATATTGAACGCACTGTATATATATATATATATATATATATATATATATATATATATATATATATATATATATATATATATATATATATATATATATATATATATATATATTATATATATATATATATATATATATATATATATATATATATATATACAGGGTTTTCAAAGTTAAGTCTGCACTATTACTAACTTTCTTACTAATGGAGCTACGAAGTCGGTTAAATTAGCAAAGTAGTGTGTATTTTACGCTGATTACGATGGTGGAAGAAGAAATACAATTGAAAATCGACTAAAACATACTTTTTTCTACTGGAACACCCTGTATACAATATTCTCAATCGATAGAGAATTAAATTCTGAGCAAAAGTTGTCAAATGCATTTCTATCCTACAGTAAAAATTAAGGGAGATTTTGCCGATTTTTGAATTTCATCAAATACGCTTGATTCAAAAGTGATTGTTTATTTTTCATTCAGAAATTTTTGGTAATAGATGCGTAGCTACGAATGGTCCTGTTCGCTGGCCTCCTCGGTATCCGTACATAACCCCTTTGGGCTTTTACTTGTAGAGATATTTAAAAAGTGAATTGTATATAAGACGTTAAACAAATATCGAACTCCAACTAACGATTATTCATATTATTAACAGTATTGATGCTAGAACTATTTTGAAGGCCACAAGACGTGTTTATAAGCACGTAGAAAAATGTATGGAACAAAGAGGAGACCTTTTCCAGCATTTAATTTAAGATCTGTTAATTGTTTATTATTTAGAGCGTGTTCAAATTCATAAAATAAAGGATTACTTTCGAATCATAGCCTACATGATGAAATTAAAAAATCGCCAAAATCTCTCTTATTTTTTACTGTAAGATAGAAATCCATATGACCAATTTTGCTCAGAATTTAATTCTTTATATATATATATATATATATATATATATATATATATATACAGGGTGTTTGGTACATCGATACAGATATTTAAAGGGGTGATAGAATACGTGATTTTGAGTCGATTTAAGCAAACAAGTGTTACCGTTATTGAGATAATGCCACTTTTAGTATTTCTTGATTTTACCGTGCTTTTCTGCAAATATGGAAGAGTAACAAGCCGTCTTATCGCAAACTTATACTAAGTTTTTTTATTCCTTATGAAGTGATTGTTCATATTCTTTTGTCAGAAAAGCTTAAAATGTCTTTGGTTCTTGCCTAGAACTTCTTAAACATGAAAGTTTTAATTTGTAAAAAATCAATCACTAAAATTCAAATGTGGATTTAGTCTAAAATCTTTCGTTAATTTTTTTTCCAACTTCAGTAAAACTTCCTTGGCCAATGGTCTTTAAGGTAGTATGAATAGATTTACAAAAAAATTTTTACAAATTGCAAAAATTGAATTTAATTACCAAAGTACCCCTTAGGCGCATTCGCCAAAACGTAAAATAGCCCTTCATTATTTAGTGTAGATAGTTTAAAAAAAGCAGATTTTTAGAAAATGTCCGATTTATTAAAACATTAATAGTATTATTATTGGTGTTCAAAATGAGATCCATCGTTTCGAATACAATTTCGAGCCCGTTTTCTTGTATTGTAATACTTAAATTAATCTCTCTCTTCATTTGAATGAAAGCGTTGTTTATTCTTTCGATTAAGTGTTCCCGATTAAGAATTTCGACTTTGTAAACTAATTGTTTTGCTCTTCCCCAAACATAATAATCAACGGAGGTTAGGTCAGGTGACCTAAGTGGCCAATTTAACTTAATATTCTTATTTTTAGTTATTTATTTGGGGTTTTGTAGAGTGCGCAGATACTAGAAATTACTGGTGCTTGCCTATACGATGAATTGAGCTATTGCAACATTATAAATGTTGTATACAAAGGCAATTATTTTATACATATATTCATACTCGATATCAAGCAGGAAGTGTCATACTTTTACAAAAAAACGTTGATAAATCCGTTTGATTTGACTACAACATGTATCTGACAGATGAAGATTTGTGTACTGGCCATAGTATGCTTTGTATTTCGGCAACACTTCTGGCGTCCGCCGGGAATCATATTAACACATTTAAATATCACGGTGCCGGAAAATTGCCCATGGGATATGTGAAAAATTAAATTTCTTTTAAATTAATATTGCGAAAAAATGCAGGAAAAACAATATAATGTGGAAATGCCCATGAAAGGAAAAGCTGCAGTCTGTCGCAGTACAGTGTTTGAGTGTTCTACAAAATACACATTCAACATAATGTAAATATAAATAAACAAGTTTGTAAGGTAGTCTTTAAAGAAAAGTTAACTGAAAGGAATTAAAAAAATGAAAAAAAACATTGAGTGTTCAAGTAAAACTATAAGTCACTAGTGACTCGAAATAAAGTTTAGCTCACTGCTTTAACCCATAAATGACTTAAAGGTTACCTTATACTTTTGATATTTTAAAAGTTGTTTAGATGGATTAATTATATCTTTAGAACAGTAACCGAAAACTCGTCTTGTTTTTAACAATTTCGTAATACTGTTATGAAAACTAAGGCTATCACGATTTTAATAATTTTTATATATGAATCACAAAGTTGATTGACTGACTGATCCACCCATTAAACCACAGTCCAAACTATTTAACTTAGAGACATGAAGTTTTCAGTTATGAGAGGCTCTCCTTAAGATCGTGAATCATGGTTAATTCCATTAGGAGATTAAAATTTGGATACGTTCCTTATTGAACAAGAGTGGATACCACAGGTCGGTTTTTGACATTTTTTGTAGCGGGGTGAAATTAAGGGTCAAAGAGAAGTGAAGGGTAATGGAACGTATCCGCCGTTTTAACCATACGAGCTCCAAATTTCTTTCAGAAATATGGAGCCCACATTTTTTATAATTTCAGTAATTGTACGGATAAAATACAGGGTCGGCTTGTTAGGAGTGACATTCAATATTATATAATCTACTACGAGTGGAGACTTCATATTCGACAAATAGACGCACGGGTGCATTTCAATCTTTAAAAACTTTTTGAAAACTAGGGCTGTATTTAAATGTTTTATAAAAATTTGTATTGTCCTTTTCACAATTTTTATATTTGCCGCGGCTAAACTGCAATCGGTCTTTAGATTAGAAACTAAAGAGGGGGTGGGTTCGTCGAAATATTTAAATTTTAGCTCTACACTGTCCACATCAAATAATCATAATAAAACGGTTTAAAAATATATTATCCTATTATTTACAAATATAACGTATTTACACTTAACCTAGACTAATAAGATTATGAACAACTAACATAAATATAAACTTTAGAAACGATGAGAAAACAATTTGGTTTTAATACTTAGACAGCGGCGTCGGGGGCATCCACTAGGTCTGGACGGAGAATTTGGATGCCCTACTTCCTTCCACTCACTCGATACGACGGCTTATTGTTGTCGAAGTCGTTTCTGTAAATAACTATTAATACTCCCTAGTTACACTCAGTGAGGAACGTAATATTTAAATGATTAATAACGTTGCGTTTAATTAATTATTTATGCTGGATACGGCCCTGTCTACACAAGAAAAGAATTTATAAACAAACTACTGGTTATTTAAAACGGGGGTTGCGCAGATCTAGGTCACTAGTGAAAATCGATATCCCAAATTCACGGTTGTACGCAGGACGAGCGTTCACCGGTCTAATTGCTTGCTTCTCTTTACCTTCAGTAATTTCTGGAAGACGGACAGGCGCGTATGCTTCGTGAAGCAATTTACCTTCGCGATCTATTACGTTCGATAATATGAATATCTTCAGAGGTTTTCTTTCGCATTAAATTTAGACGGGGCGGATTATACACGTTTGGTTGTATAATTAATATATATGCGCGTTATCTTCTTGGATGTAATTTTATGGCGATGATTTCTTTTATGCCAATGAACGAAATCTCACGTAGATACAAACGAACGTTACCTACTTGTATACGCACCAAACGCGTGTTTATTAAAGGCGGTTTTTGTACTTGCGGAATAAGCTGGTGGAAAACAATTAATTGATTGCTTTCTTGAAATTCGATTACTAAGCGCGTGGTTATCGATGTACGGTTTTTCTTCTCCTACAGGTCTTTGACGGATACTCTACGTTTAATTCGTTTGTGATTACAGGCACTTCGGTCTTCGCCAGCGAGCTGGTGAATGCAGGTGGTTTAGAATGTAAGTGAGAGTAAATGATGAGAGCTGCAGGTCTATACAGTCCTACTTAGCTCCCGTCGTCAGGTATATGGTAGAGTGGTGTGTACTTTCGACTGCTTCGTGGCTTTGCCCGTAGCGGTCTGGGGGTTTGTGTGTGTCGGTACTCCCGACTGCTTCGTGGCTTTGCCCGTAGCGGTCTGGGGGTCTGCGTGTGTTTGTGTTCGGTACTCCCGACTGCTTCGTGGCTTGGCCCGTAGCGGTCTGGGGGTTTGTGTGTGTATGTACTCCCGACTGCTTCGTGGCTTTGCCCGTAGCGGTCTGGGGGTCTAGGTGTGTTTGTGTGTTTTGAGTTACTCTACAGACTTACGTGTCGTTAATCCCAAAGATCGAGGATAGCTATTTATTTACAAAAGGTTCACGGTGCGCGTTTGCAAATATAGAGAGCTAAACTCGCGGTGGCTATCACTAGGTCTGCGGCGATTTACTTTAACGCAACCGTCACGTGCAGGTGTTCTGGAACCGGAGTTAGTCTAACGGACTAACTAATACAGGAGCTGGTAAAACCAACTTCTCGGCGGCGGGATGCGTTCACGCGGCGCAACGGAACTCTTCTACTGCTGCTACTGGTCTGGTCGGCTACGGCTACTTTTCTACCGCTTTTCTTAATAATAATAATATTAATAATCCAAAAGGTGCGCGGCGCGGTTTTTATAGGGGACTCTCGGTAGGCGGTGGTGGCTTCCGTTTGGGGGAATCCTATCTGTAATTGGCGGAGATTACTCTGACGTATAAAACATTCGATGTTTTATAAAATCTACGTTGGAGGTGAAACAAATTAATTTTTGTTGTGCAATCAAACGAAATAATAAGAAATATTAAGTTAGGTACTGAGTAATACGGAATACTAAGAAATATTAGATCAAGTCTTGCAGGTGTTTGAATACCAAGAAATCTTACATCATTTCTTTTGCGAGGGCTGATTGTTAAATAATTAATTAAAAAAAATTTATAGTAATGACTTGCGGTTCGTTACAAATTTAAAAATGTGAATTTACAAGTACTCGTGTAGAACCGTAAAAAAGAATATTTTAACCATACAAGGCCGACTTTAGACATTATGAGCGGGAAAAAATGTTTCACATTTAAATTAAAAGGACGATTTTTAGACACTGTAAATTGGGTAAATGTTTATGTTTAAGTTGTAATACTATTTAATGAAATTTTAAATAAACTCTGCGTTAACGGTACCAGGTTAAGTAGATGACGAATCCGCGGATAACATCAACTGTAGATGTAGCATTGAAATTAGTGCAAATACTTTTAAATTTGTAATCTTCAACAACAAAAATAGTAATCTGTAGTAGATAGTTGTACATGTTGTACCTATGCAGGTGTTACAATAATATATAATGTTCTTGAAAAAGGGATTTTTTTATGAAAATTAATTCGTATTTACGCGTTTTGTCATATGTTCAATCAGATTTTGATGATATACACATGCGTACCTTAGGAAGCCCGCAGCCGGGCTTCATAACATACTTTCGGGCTTGAGAGCTTACTGTTAATATGTCGTACGGGCTCCACAATGACCTTAACGTTATCGGTTAACCGAAAACAGACAATTTACTGCATATTTTGACTGCAATACAATTTGCATGTACATAAAAAATAATGCTCTAAGATCTAAGTGGATCCCTGAAAACTTTACATGTTCTACAGTATTTCCGTTATGGGGTCATGGAGACATTATCAATGTTTCCATTTCAGCTACATTAATGTTTAATATAATTACAGTACGCTCTATTACATAGCTCCCCAGAATAGTTAATTGTTTCATCAATATGCTGGGAGTAAGGTAGCATAGTTGGGATATAGTAACCAATTCTAGCAGAATGTAATTCGGCATATCATTAGTGTATATCAACTTCAATTCAATTTCAACAGTTTATTAAATATTTAGATAATTAACAATATGTAGGAATATAATACAAGGTACAACATTACAATAAAGTCATAAAGCATTCAAAGTATTGTGTTCTTTGGGAGTGCGCCGCTCAGACGTCTTATTTCTCTTCAGCGCGTGTGTAATGGGTTTTCGGTGGTGGCAAGTGAAGCTTGCCCTCAACGAAATCCAGCACAAAAATTAAGACTTGTTTGGAAATATATTTATTAATTGTACTTATAAGTAACGGTATTTTATTTTATTGCAATGCCAACTCCTGGGCGTTAAACGGATATCGGGTTCTTTGTCACAGGGGTTGAAGCGGATTAAACGGATTCGGGCGCCACCCAAAGATTAGCTTCTGTCCAGGCCTGAACTTGCGCGGTTTCCAAATGGCTACCTCGGGTTACCCAGTGTAGCATAAAATTCAGGGTCTGGTCCTTATGATAGAAGATGTACCTAAAACTGAATTAATACGTACGGACGGCGGATACGGTAGATAAAGGTCACAGGTCCCCTTGACAAACAAAATTCCTTCACCAATGATGAATGAAAATGAATGATTCTTAATAAATATGAACTTTGTGAATTATGCAGATTTCAATTATTACGGTTCAAGCAAAACGGTGCTCGGTAGCAAACTAACTTTTTGCTAGTTATCGAAACAAATCAACTAGGTTTCGAACTTAATTACAGAGCGAATCTTTATTACGTTTAATTGGATTAATTAATTGTTAAACTATTCCTTACCTCATATCAATTCATAATTGCAGCTTCGTCTATACGTAACGCAGTGAGAACGAAAAAGAAAAAGATTTTTGAGAAAGCACTAACCTATATAGAGTACGACATTTAAAAGTGGGGAACGGCTGGACATTCTATAATTTTAACGATGAGGCGACAGCGTAACAATTTGTGTTAATTGATATTAAATCAATCAACGAGCTAGTATTTATTTCATCGTGCTAAAACTATTATTTGTAAAATAACAAAGCGATTGATATAAAATTCGGTCAGTTTCTATTAATAAAAATACATATTCTATCTAGCGGTTTAATTAGTAATTAATAACACTTCTATCAACTCAAAATCACGCAATTCCAGAAGCTGATTACTCTTTGACACATCTGTCGGTGTTCGCGTTATTTAAATTCGCAAAATTTTACACAATAGTAAAAGATTACATTCCTTTCATTGTACTTGAAATTCATAGAAAGCATTTCAGATTTAACTTTACTTATTTATATCAAAACTTCTATTTAACAATACAATTCTTACTAACTAAAACAAGTAATTTATGCGGACGGTGTTAATTATTACTTGTAAATATTAATTTAAAACTCTCTTAATTAGATTGATCGGATTTTAGTGTTTTAGTTTCTTATCGTTTCTAATATAAAAGGTTTTGAATGTAATTTCCATTTAACATGTGCGTTATAATATAAACTGAATATTTACTTATCAGGTTTTACTTTCGAAATAACAAAAAGAAAACTTGTATTTATATTAACGGTTGTTTATAGTTTTTGATAAGTTGTAATTTTGAAACAAAGAAAAATTTCTATTTACAATTAACGGCTATCTTTAAATTTTCTTCTTGTTAATATTCAACGGTGCATAATTAATTATTTTACGGACTTAATTACTGTTTGTTATTAGTGAAGTAAAAGGACAAAAACTAATCTTCATACGTGGAATGTATGGTTGATGGATTAGGGTGGTATTATGGTACGCTTGTTGACATCATGGTGCTGCATTCTGTGGATATCCAAAAAAAATCCTTGTGAGGTGGCTGTTGTTGCTGGTTGGTTGTGGAGTTGTGTGGACAGTCCTGTTGTTGCTGGGCTAGTGTTGATGCTGATAACCCGTGCATCTAAAATAAATGGAAATTAATTCCGTATTGAGATATCCGAGGATGACCAACAGGGAGTCGAACCCTAATATGGGCTGGATAGCCGTGATACTGATTGCAGCCGGAGTCGCTTTCTCAATATCACCTACCAGTGCTTTGGCGTAAGTGACGAAGGTCCGTGTTGAAGAGGGTGCCGCTGCCCATTTTTTCTTCTTCACTCGCTGTTGAGCGTCCATCTTTGGACACCTGTAGCTCCCGGGGCGGTCCCCACTGCACTTAACGCGCTTCGCACTGTCGGTGCGGGGTTTCGTGCATTCACTGCTGTGTTGATCGCCGGCGCACTTCACACTCTACGGCCCTGCGTGAAGCATAATGTGCGTGGTGGAAACCATGACATGGGTAACCTTACCCGATGGCAGTTTTCCGCCTCAAGTTCTCGACGGTGACGCGTAGGCGGGCAACATGCTCCTTCTCTGCGGAAGGAATATACTCTGTCGACGATCACTTGAAAGATTCGAATACTGTAGCATTACACTCGCATTAAGCGCACAATTAGACTAAGAAAGTAGGGTTCCAATAATTCTATAAATCCAAAATTCAGAGCAAGTGCAAAATGGGTTACATATTGCAGGCAACGATAAATTCAAAACGTTAGAATTATTATGGTAATCGAGTTCAGATATTTTGACGTTCAAATTTGAAAGAAAATGAAAGAACATGAAAAAAAGAGGAATGATAGGGACAAAATATAAATTGTATGGCCTACTGAGATATTTAGGCCTGTGAAGATCATTGCCAACATAATGTTGCAAAAGCTTTGGACTCACAATCTTGATTGGGATTATGTATTACCGAAATCTGTTAATAAAAAATTGGAATAATTTCAAACAAGGTTTAATGACTCTAGACCGTGAGTATCGCCTTACATTCCTTTTTTCTTCAAAGCAAGTATTATAACACAATACTCTTTGATATTTAACGTCATTAATTCTGATTTTAAATTATTCAAATTTTTATTAAGGGGTTGCGGTAATACACTATCCCGATGATTATTGTTTCATTTGGATTATTTTACAGGTATACGCCTATTCTAATGATTCTGAATCCGTTTCCGGAGCTTGTCTATACATACGAACAATTTTAAGGAATGATTCGATTATGATGAATCTGCTACGTGCTAATTCACGTCACCAATCATACGGGGAACCATCTTAAGGATGAACTCTGCGTAGCAATAATTTCGGTAACACATATTTTTCCCTTTGCTTTTTCTTTCCTCTTATTTTTAAGACTAATTGTGCATGGAATGAAAATTGGACGTATAAACACAAACTAATTTATCAGTGGGTTTGCTTAAATGGGTACTATTGGACAGTAAATTTGACGTTATCACGTTATTTATACCTGAATATGATTTTATAAGGAAAGTACGACATCCTGATCGAGAAGGAATTGTTGCATATATTAGTAGTTATAAATTTCATAATAAATTTTGATGCAAGTAAGAATTTTTGTGTATTCGGTTAAAAATTGATTCGAAACAGTTGATTATTATTGACTTGTGTAAACCACCTAATATCAATGATTTTGATTTTTTTTGAAATCCACTTTATTTGCAAGCTATACATATAAAGTACATTTCGAAAATGTTATGTACTTGAGTGACATGTAGGAGACTGCCCATTGGCAAACTCCTGTAACAATAGGAATTTATCTGTTGTGAAGATGAGAAAAAAACTAAACCTTAATACTAAAACTAACTTAAAACATTAAAACATCGAGCAGGTATCTTTGTAATCTCCTATTGATTATGGGCTGGTTCTGAAGTTTCGCTAGAACGTTAGGGTGGGCATTAACTCAGCCACTACACTTTACACTGAATTGTCTAATTTCATCTCTGACTGTAGAGATTTTAATTATTTGAATATGTCTGAAGGTCTTTACGGATAACTGTGTTAGGCACGAACCGTGGTGCATTCATTATCATGCGTAGCACTTTTGCTTGAAACCGCTCGAGGATTTCGATGTTTGATGTAGATGCAGTAGCCCAGTTTTGGATAGCATAGAACCAAATAGGTTTAATTATCACTTTATATAGCAGGAGTTTGTTTTCAATAATGAGTTTGGAATTGCGCCCCAGCATCCAATACATTTTGTAGAGAACCAACCCTAACTGTTTACGTTTGGTGAATGTGTTTTCGCCAGGTTAGTCTCTTATCAGGATGCAGCCCAAGATATTTGACATCTTTCTGCTGAGGTAGCTGTTTATTATTTGTAGAGATCGGAGGGCAGGTGCCTCTTCTTGTGGTGAATGTCACACGGGTAGACTTAGTTTCATTATCTATCTAGCCAAGGAAGTGCCGGTTATGAAGTTAGTATTTAAGAATGATAAATTAGTTTAGAAGGAGAAGGGTTCGCAGCTTACATAACAGACCGACGCGCCAAACTTTATCAAATGCCTGCGATATGTCTGAACACTCAGCAGAGTAGTATTGCTTGTTTTCGTAGGTTTCATTAATATTTTAAACGACACGATGTATTTGTTCAGTTGAAGCATACATCTGGCTGAAGCCCAATTCGTGGTGAGAAATTGATTCGCTGCTCACAATAACTGGCAGAAGTCTCTTTAGTATCAACTTTTCGAACAACTTAGACACTATCGGCAGCAGACTTATTATTGGTTGGTAGGAATGCAGATCGCTTGGAGGTTTACTTGGTTTTGGAATAATAACAATTACCCAAGGGGTAGAAAAGCATTAAAAAGTTGTGTTAAGTGTTTTATTCCTTTGTGCAGCAGTTCCTTGAGAATATTCCCTGTGATTAAGTCTTTCCTGTTGCTTTATTCGTATACAGGGTAGCAATGACATTTACAACCTCAATAACTTTAAAGCTGAACTGGTGGCTCCAGTTGAAACGGGGTTTCTGAAAGTTGAATTAATTCGTTAGTCACGTTCAAGCTGATTTTCAGGGGGATGTGGTTGGAAAATCTGTGCTAGATGTTCTGCAAAAGCGCGAGCTTTTTCTTGTGTACTTCTTGCCGAAGTACCTGGACTCGTTTTAATTGGAGGTAGAAGCTTTTGATTTGTTTGGTTTTTTTAGTTGTTCTCCAAAGAGAATATTCGGTAGTCAGATCTTGGAGAACCGTTCGTATGCATTGATTCTTATTGATGTTTAAAAGTTGTTTTAGTTCATTCGTAGCTGCGTTATAAATGTCTACTTTCTGGCGTTCTTAACTGCGAAGATTTCCAAAATTTTTGCTTAATTGATATGGGACAACTATAAGATTTGAAAGTTTGTGTTTGTTCTGGCCTTGAGTTCCAACACGCCCTTTGTATTAGGTCATTTTGTTACGTGTATAACAGGAGAGCTGGAAGAAAAGGAAGAAGGAAAGGGATCTCTGTTCATTCGCAGGTAAAGAACACACCGAACTAGCTCAAAATGTCGGTTTAGGGCGGGGTGAAAGAAGGAAGGATGCTAAAGTGTGCCGGCGCCAAGAGCCGCTCCCCTAGAGTGAGAAAACTTCACCGCTGTCCCGACTCTTGGACAGTGGTGCAGAAGGGAATGAACAAGGAGATCTTAGGAAAAGGAAAGGACACCAGGAAATAGAAATAACAACACTGCTGTAGTGCGAAAGAAAACAAATATCTTTTATTATTAAAATTAAATTCAAATAGTTGAGGGTGTGGATCTAATTACTCCACACAAAAACAATATATATATATATATATATATATATATATATATATATATATATATATATATATATATATATATATATATATACCTATAGATACCCCAAATGTACAAAAAGAAATTTCATTAAATACCGTTAGCAAGCCCAATGGTGTTTCTCTTTAAGATTAATTAAACAAAACTTACACATTTCCTCATTTCAAGGGAAGGCCTTCCGTTGTGTTTATAAAAGAGAAAAGCACATCGACGCCTATGCACAGCGTAACTTAGTATTAAATAAATAACCAAAGCTTGCAGTGGTTTACACCAGACGGATCATAAAAGAAATAAATTTTTATATGTAGCAAAAATTGTATAACTCAGCAAGTAATTTATCTTTGAAACAATAATACATTAAATATTTATCAAATTTGCATAAAGGCATAAATTTTAAGAAGGAAAAAAAATTAATGTTTACACTAAAAGTAATTAACAAAAAAAAATGGTGATTACGTAACAGTTAATTAAGCTACTGTGTAATTATTTGAATGCGTTCCAATTATAGTGATGTTATACACAACACCAAAACTGGTAGCCAAAACAGATACAGTTAAAGGTTATTATAATTACACACCGAAATGAGGGAAGGAAAATAATGGTACAAGAACAGATAAGAAAGGTGGTGTGATTGTGAAGTGAAAGATTACTAATTACAGCAATAAGGACATATTGATAACAGGTAGTAAACGTAGGTTAAGGTATCACTTTATCTTAATAATTGATTACGTTATTTTTAGCAGGTGTACTTTAACAATATTCAATTACCGTTCATGTAATAATAGATAAAACACAAAAAAAAGGAACGATCTAACCTTTCTAGAAGCAGGTATTCATTACATGCAGTCGTTACTCTTGGGTCACCAACATGTGTAGAAGTTGTCACGATCCTACTTTATTTTAGTTGCGACTCAGAGGGTAGACCAGTATAGTATTCGAATGTAATTACTAGTTGCCATGGAATCGTAGAATTCCACAGTAGAAGGTATTTCGTTGAACCAAAAGAAATAGGTAATTCGCGAAAGCTAAAAGTAGCAGGTAATTCGTTGAAGCTAAATGTATTAGGTGACTCGTTGAAGCTAAAAGGATAAGGTAATTAACCTATGCAAGTGAATAATCTTTATTCGTTACCCTTTAGATGTAAACGGGCCAAGTGAGAAGCTATCGAAGAGCTTTCTTTTGTTTACGAAAGCATCAATAATTCGTGTTTGGTTTAAAACGTCTTCAAACGCTAAGAAAGAAAGTCAGTTATTACTAACAAAATCAGAGAAATTCATCTGTAGCTTACTCGATCTTGCCTACGAAAATTTTTCTAAAACGGCATGTAAGCGAACAACAAAACTTGTAAATAGTAATTAGAAAAGCACCAATTGTTTTGTTGTAAAATTATGCTTCTTGAAGATATATCCGATTATTTAATCGTATTTTATAAAGAATTTTTCAAGAAGGCATCAAAAATTTTCAGCTTGGCAAAATGGACGCCACAGGAAAGAAAGACGTAATTTTTATGTTAAAAGTTGTATTTAAAACAATCTATTATATCGACATTTATCAATAAAACCAAAATTCCAAATTGTGGTTTCTTCACTAACGCCATCTAGCGAGGACTTCTAAAAGCTTGTAATATAATTCCCCTTTAATTTACTATATTTTAGGATACGGCACTAGAAGGAGTAACAATGCAGACTTTAAATGAAATATTTTATAAATGTAAATTTTATAGTATTTGAATAACCAAAGGTACGAAAGTTTATATCAAACTAATAGTAAACATTATTTAAAAATATGTGGTTCAAATTATGAACAGAAACTACGTAAGCATTCGTAGAAAGAAGGTTTGAGTAAACATGTACAACTGGTACAGAAATTTTTAGTAAGAATAACAAAACCTAAATTATTTCGTTACAATTTATGAACGTAAGTGCTGATTTAATATCTTCTTCAGTTTTAAGGGTGGTAGTCAAGATCAGTTTGTCATTAATTAGTAGTCTAACTTCATCCCAGTCTGTATGCTTATTGCTTAGACGTGGTTGATAATTTGACGATAACTGTAGAATGTTCTGAGGACAGATCAAAACAGGCAAAGCCGTGCGAGGTACCTTCCGTAACGCAATATTCCACTAACTCAGGTAATTTGTTCTGGTCGCTTGGCCAATAAGTGGGTTCACCGGTGGATAGATGATGTAAGTTATTTTTTTCAATTGTTTTGACTAATTCTCGCCCTTTGGGTGTTATGAGTCTGGATCCCCACACAGTATGCTTAGCATTATAGTCCCCTCCAGCAAGAAATCGTTGTCCTAGGGTGTTGTGAAGATTTTCTTGTTTAACTGTGAATCTAGAGTAGACTGAAATAATCGAGTCTGACATCCGTGGCTTGTAGGAAATTTGTGCAATAGCTATTTATTTGATGGTATTTAATAGAGTTTTTAATTATAATAGCGGAACCTCCTCTGGCAGTTCCATCAGGATGACTTCTAGAATAGATGAATTAGTTAGGAATTTTTAGATGACTTCTCTCTGTAAAGTGAGTTTTGGAAACTAACATAATGTCGATGTTGTGTTGTGAAATAAATAATTTTAATTCGTGGAATGCCAACGGCTTGTCACAACAAGCAGTTGGCATTCCACAAAGCGATTATCCATTAACGGAGTTTAACGATCACTGTTGTAAGTAGGTTTAACACGGCGCCTGTTTGAGAAAATAGGCTCTTAATCATATTTTTAACTCTTGCTTATCGCTAGTTTACTACTGGGGTTGCTGGATTTGTGCTATAGTATTGGGGAGTAATTTTGTTGTTGTTGTCCTTGGGCTACTGCCGAGTAAATTATTCCAGGTTTAATTTGTTGATAGTGTTTGATTTGTTGGGGTGGAGTGTATTGCTTTGGGCGAAGCGATGGAAATTGTTTTTTCTGCAATTCTTTGTAGATAGTACAACCTTTATAATATACAGGATCATGTACTCCGGATAGAATAGAGCCAACATCGTTGGATCTTGTTTTTCTGTAGCATCGGTCAGTATTTTGATCTCCTGCACATTTAACGCACATTGGTTTGTGATAACATAAGTTTTTAATGAGCCCGTATCTTCGGCACTTTGCACTTTGTACAATTTCCCTTTTGTTCTTTGGGGGTTCAATTTTATTTTACACTGTTGCAGATATCACACTTTATAAATGTCTTTATTGTTAGGTGCTGGTTTTAGTTTAATATAAAACATAGGGAGTGGCAATCTTGTTCTGTATTGTTCGATGTTCCAAATGTTTGTAATTTTGTAGCCTCTTTCGTCTTTCAGTTTGAATGTATGAAATTCAATTGCATTGTCATTCAGGTCTTTTATAATGGTGCCATAAGTTTTCTGATTTTTCGTGAGAGCCTTGATTTTATACCGCTATTTGGCTTTTTCGTTGAGTAAGTGAACTAGAGGTTTAATGTTTTAACCCCAGTTACTAATATTAGGGAGGGGGTGGAGTTTGTTTTTCAGTATTAATGCCTTGCTATTCTACACTAGAAGACTGAAAAACGATTAGAAGTGGACGGTGCATCGAGCCAGTATTTGCTTCCCTTGCTATGTTTGGCTGCGAAGATCTCAACACTGAAAAAGGAGCAATAGGTCGAGGAATACGACAAGGTGATACATTATCGCCGAAACTTTGTAATTTGGCTCTTAAGGATGTTTTTTAAAAATCTGAGATGCGAAAATAATGGTACTAAAATAAACGACTGTTATCTGAGTCACCTACGCTATGCGGACGACATTGTGTTGTTTAGCAGTAATATCGAAGAGTTAGAAATAATGGTTACCGATCTATATCATGCTTCTAATGAATTCTGATAAGACCAAAATAATGACGTTGTCACGACAGGCTCTAACGCCCTGCAGTCATCTTCAATTTATTCCGGTGACAAGAGGGGTAATCGCTCTAATTTTACCACTCCCTGGAAGATGCGTCTAAACAGCATAGCACGGGTTAGTCCCAGATTCTATTAGACGTCTCTTCATTTAAACATCCAGAACACAATATTATACTAACACACCTGACAAAAAGAAATACCAAGAAACCCAGAGGTACTCGCAACCGCAACGTTAATTCCAGAAGCTACTTCCGCATCTTAACCGGCAGCGCCTGTTAAATTACATCAACGGCTGTTAAAACGCCCCCAACGGATTGAACACCGCATAGTTTCTAACGATCTCCCGCAAGTCTATGTAAAGGTGTAAAGTTATTCCTTTTTAATCAAGAGAATAATCGTGTATATAAGAAACATTATTTGCATCCGAAACAATTCGCATAATGGTTTAATTTCGATTATGCCGTATTAAAACATCGCGTAAACCAACCACCTCAGGTTTTGTATTTAAATTAGATGTGAAATAAACATCGTTTATAATAACGTGCAAAATTATGTAATTGACATACGATTTACCTCGCGTAGCAGAACGACTTTTATTAATAATGAAAAGTAAACAAGCCCGTAATTAATTCACTGTTCCCTGTATTTAATAATTAGAGCAAATTTAGTTCATAGGATATTTGTACGTGTTTAATAAACGCTTTCTTATAATAAAGATCAACGTGTCTTTTCGGCGGACTAAAATAAACTTTATGTAAATACAATCGCAATTAAATAATCAATCGCGCACGAACAATTTGCGTTCAGAAACGTGTAAATATCAACCAGCCGCTTGTAAAAAATTACCAGTAATGCACATCTATTCAGTCTGAAGGCAAAACCATATATGAGAATAGTCATACGCACCAATGTTACTTTAACTTATTGATTTTTCTGAGGAACTGACCTTCTTATAAACGCCAGCGCGGACGTTGACTTATCCTACCTTATGTAATACCGGTAACCTTCCAGAACTGCGCCTATAGCTCCTGGTCTTTTTTAGCCAGGTCCGTCTTTTTCTAAATAAATTATAAAATTCATCATTGTTAGGATTTTTTTTTGTTATAACGCGAGTACCCAATAGACGTAAGGGGGCTATTAATTCTCAACTTCCACCGAAACGACTCAGGATCCAGTGAGAAGCCTCCACGATCGTCACTAGTTGCAGCCCGATACCCAGGACGAATTAAGTTTGTGTTATTTACTTATTAGTATATATAGTTACCTCTTAATTTTAGACAAATTATTTAGCATTATAAACTTGTAGGATAATATGGGTTTAAACCATTTTATTCTAATTATTTAAGGTGAACAGTGTTAAGCCTGAATACCCCGTATTTACGAACCACCCCCGTCTTGTTGAAACAGACACGATTGAGCTAGTTGGGGGAAAATTAAAACAAAGTAGTTTAAATTGTTGTAAGCAAAGGGGCTTACAAGGACAGAGTCCATTTTGGATGTTTAGTGTCAAATTTCCGCACAGGTGTATTAGGGGTTGTCCATTCTAATTTAGAATTAGTTTTTCGTATTTTCCGACTACTGAGGAATCCGTCTCCCTGTTCTTTCATAGAGGTCACCTATTAAAATGATCTTTCTTCGAGAACTTATATTAGTTAGAACCTGGGTCAGTTTATTTAAAAATTCTTCTTTAACATCCGCATCAGGATCGTTTGTAGGTGCATACACTCCTAATATCACGATTTCATGGCCGTCATGGCAGTTCTAACTTCATAATTCTCTCGTCAAGTTCTTCCCATTCCTTTGTTTTTTAAATTTTTGATGTACCACAATAGAGACCCCCCCCCCTTTTAGCTATTTGGCTCTTGTATATCCCGCTGTAAAGGTGAATATATTTTCCTATCTGTCCGTTACCCTTGTTTTTTTCTTAGTTTGTGTTAACACACAGACATCTACTATTTCTTTCCGATTTTTTCAAATACTTCTTTTTTCTTTGTGTTGAGACCCTGAATATTCCAAGTAGCCATAAAAATTTTACTAATGATAATGCGCACGCCCATTCTAGTTTATTTAATCTCGTTATTACGAGCATTACTTTGATTGTACCCTTGTCCTCATTTATAAACAGATGCCAAATCACCACATTACACAACAGACGTGCAAATAATAGATGTAAATGTAATGCTTTAAATGGAAGTAAGGTTTCAATATAAATGTTATTTTAATTAAGTACATAAATAAGTATTACTAGGCAATAATAGTTAAGCGTATACAGGGTGAGGCATTAGTGCGTCGAAGTACGATATATCCGTTATTAAAAGAGATATCAAAAAAAGTTATTTACAAAAATTATAGGCAACTTCAAACTTCACATTAACAAATAATTTTCGTATTTACAGGGCGTTACACATTACCAAGGTGAACCAAACATACTTTTTTATAAATAGGACACCCTATATATTCTTTCAAATTTAGATTAAGCTCATCTCCCCCATACTTCCAATATAGGGTTTCATTACGTTATACAGGGTATTTCAAACGTTATGGTCAATTGTATACGAAAATCATTCTCATTTCAACGTCATGTACACCCTAAGCAGAACAACCTAATAATAATTTTCCCAGGCATAACTTTTTGACATTGGTACAGTGCTACGAGAAAGTGCTATTTCTTTATTATTGCACCAATTGAATATAGAGTGAGCCAAAACTCGAACACATGATTTTGTCAATTTTTTCAAATGAATCGCTCTGTAATTTATTTTAAAAAATGAAAATACGCTTTGTGTTCTTTCATTTTTATTAAGCACTCCCTATAGCTAAAATCGTTAATTTGTGAGATATTTTCAATTTAATAACAGAAAGAGATTTTTTTTTTATTTCTGTTATAATAAGCTAGCCGTGAACAAATAAAAGTTTGACAAATTATTCATCGGTTATTAAGACAAAATTCTTATAAAATTAATTTTCAAATGATGTAGGCTGAAGCAACAGCGTGGTTTCAGTTCACCTGTATGCTTCGCTTACACATTTAAGTTGAAAAACTAATAATAATAAACTTACTTGTATACGTTTAGATAGAAATATCGCTACTTTCAGAAATACTTCTGAGATGGTAGCGTATAGGCCTAACTTCGTTGTTCTTTCAATCTGCTGTTTACTGTGATCCACCTTTGTTTCGAAACAGGAAACATGTAATGGCTTTATTGATGTAGGATGACAAAGAATGCGCGATCTATAAAAATCTTGCTTCTAAGAAATTTGAGAGAATTTAAAGTAGGGCTAAAATGTCGTTTAGCTCTATATAAAGCAAGAATTTTAAATCTTCGGATGAATGTTCTCCCTTTTGTAGAATTATTCACAATAACTATTTATAAATTTTAAAATTTATACTGAAAATTTGGCCTTTATTAAAAAATTTCTTACTTTGTATTTATCTAAATCGTGCATTTCAGCTTCTTTTCTCCTTTTAACAAACAGAACGAACTCAAGCCACTGTGTTATTAACCGGTCACAATATTTATATGTATTCAGAGCTATTGTATGTTAAGAATTTTTTTTTATATTTGCAGTTTTAATGTCAAGCTCTTATTTACGTACCTGAACAGTGAAATTATCACAAACGCGATAAGATATTCATTACAGCATTAAGTATAAACGATTACACAAATTTTAATATTTACTAACCATATGTGCATGAACATCATAATTCTTGGTATAAAAAACACAATGTCCAATGATTTTATCTCACTAAATTAAATTGATATGCCATTTGTCTTTTTGCATGGAACGGAGGAATCTAGAGATAAGTATACTATTAATGAGTTTCATTCACTGACCCACACTCACACACACACTCACACCAAAACTCACATTCACACCCAAACTCACACTCACACATACACACTACACGCCCAACGTACGAGTGATCCAACACCAACATACGCATACGACACGATACCAAATTACATTACACCAACGCAACACACACACGAAACACGCACATGCATTACGCACACCAATCACAGCACACGCACACGCACACGCACACGCACGCATCACGCACACAAGACACACAGCACATGCACACGCACACGCACCACACGCACACGCAAACTCACACGCATTCACACCACCACACGCACCACACACACGACACGCACACGCACGACATCACGCACCACACGCACACGCACACGACACACGCACACGCACACACGCACACACACGCACACGCACACACGCACACACGCACACCACGCACACACACGCACACGCACACGCACACACGCACACACGCACACACGCACACACGCACACACGCACACACGCACACACGCACACACGCACACACGCACACGCGCACACACGCACACACGCACACACGCACACACGCACACACGCACACACGCACACACGCACACACGCACACACGCACACACGCACACACGCACACACGCACACAGCGCACACGCAGCACACGCACACACGCACACACGCACACGCACACACGCACACACACGCGCACACACGCACACCGCAACACGCACACACGCGCACACGCACGCACACGCACACGCGCACACGCCACACGCGCACAGCGCCACGCGCACACCGCGCACACGCGCACACGCGCACACGCACGCACACGCGCACACGCGCACACGCGCCACACGCGCTCACGCGCACACGCACACGCACGCACACCGCCACACGCACCCGCACACGCACACACGCACACACGCACACACGCACACACGCACACACGCACACACGCACACACGCACACACACGCACACACGCACACACGCACACACGCACACACGCACACACGACACACGCACACACACGTACACACACACACACCACACACAACACACACACACACACACACACACACACACACACACACACACACACTCACACACACACACACACACACACACACACACACACACACACACACACACACACACACACACACACACACACACACACACACACACACACACACACACACACACACACACACACACACACACACACACACACACACACACGCAATTTCAATACGTTTACAAGACCCAAGTAATTTATTAATTGATCTTTGTGACAGAATCGTTAATTCTCCTCTGTAAATATGATAAAGTAATATTTCCTACAATTGTATCAATTCTGGTTTTTGTAGCGTGGCAATTCTTGGCTATCGTTACCTTAATTTAAGTTCCGAAATTTGTATTGTTATTGCTAAATATATTTACATTGCGTTGGTATGTTTTTCCTTTCAATAATTATATTTTCTTATCTTTCGATATTTTCTCTTTAATTTACATAATTACGAGTACCTCTGTACACATAGTTAGTCTTACGGGCTATTTTAGACACATCATTTTTTGTTGTTTGGTGCGCAAATGGGAACCTAACGCGCTTGATTCATTTCCGTACCTTCTGCGTTGCAACGCATTTCGTTTTTTATGTTTACTCCCTTGTGTAACGTATGTAAAGGCTTTTCATTAGATTTTGCATACATATTATATTTAATTGCGAACAAAGAAGGGTACGCCTCAACATTAAGGAAACCGCTTGAGTTAAGAAAAAGTTTAAATTTTAATGAATTTCCTATTTGCAAAGGCGTGGTGCATAACTTCACGACGTGAATATTCATAAAATGGCGTATGATAATGCAATGTCATCTTCACTAGTATAAATGGCGACACCTTTGTTTTGTATCAATAACGCTTGCTGTTATATATCTCTGGTTTAATTTCTATTATTTGTATGTAGAAAACAAACTGAAAATTATAGTACCTTACCTTACGTTCATATTATGGAACTTACGTTACCTTCATATATGGTGTACAGTTCCTTTATTGGTAGCTTATTGACAAATGGAAATTATCGTATGTGTATTTTATGAATGGGAAATGAATTTCTCATGCTACAGTTCGTTTTCAGATGAAGTTATATTTATTTTGAGTACATGCAAGTAATACGTATCCTTTTATGTAAAGCACGTTTTAAGTAAGTAAACCAATCAGTTGGTGTTATTTTGATACGTTTATAAAGGAACAACGGTTTCTAAGATAAAAACATTTGACTTCATAACCTACATTAACCGTAACATTTGTTGACATAGATCAGTATACATTTTATTCTTGAATACAGTGTTGATCACATTGCATTTTGAATTTTAAGTAAATATAGATTATAAGCTAGTATAGTTGTGTTCAATTTAGTAATTTTAGAATCGTAAATCTTTACGAGAAATATTGTTTTAGTTATTTTATACTTATATTAATCAGACATGTTGCTTTATTAAATATACATTTAAATACAGTTGTTTAGTGTTTATTCGGATTACCTATTATGCTATTAAGGCAAAACTTTCTCAATTTTTGTTGTATTTTAATTATTAAACCTATAAATTGAGTGACGTCCAACAAACAAAATGCTTTATACTGATTATAGCTATGGATATATCTATGCCTCCCTCACGACCTTTTCAAGAGGAGTTCTGAATTACAGTAAGTTTCAAAAGTTTGTATCTCACTGAGCTAAACCGTGGTGCAATTTACCTTTTGAATATAAAAATCAATCACACTTAATTTTTATTTGTTGTATTTTCTAGTTAGCTCCCCTGAAAAGTCAATTAATTAAAATTTTTGTTATTAAAGCACACTGTTACCGATTCGCCATCGCTCCCCTAATACTTGAACAGAGAGAACTGAAAAAATCCTACTGGATAACGGCATTCGAGAAATTTTTAAACCTACAAGTAAGATTTAAAAACATTTACGGTCAACTAAATGTGTTTCAAACCCAATGCCATTTCCGGAATGTATAAGTTGCCTTATTATTATGGAGAAGTATCCATTGGAAGCACATAACGCAGCTTTAATACTAGAAATATATAAGATTTTGCAGATTGGGTTAACCGAAGAAGTCTGTGGTAACTGAGCATGCTTTAAATAATTTAAACCGTGACACTCAATTTGATAATATGTAAATATTGTCGAGGCAAATTCTAATAACTACCGGGCTGGTTCCTGGTAGTTACACCGTCCCTTCCGGTTCCTTATGCATACGTGCACATGTATGTATTGGGAGTCCATCAATGTGGCTCAAGAGGCTTTGAAGGCTCAAGCACCCCGCCCTTCTCACGGGGATGGAATGAAAGACGTTGACTTTCTTTTTCCAAGTAACTTTAACAAGCAATACGCAACTCTCCTATTAAATAGATTTTGGAACCTACAGTTAAATTTTTGTCAATTTAAAGTTACATAAAAGTGCAAACTTATTCTACTAATTAATTCATTTGAACCGTTCGATAACAACAAAAAATAATAAAAAACACCCCAAAAATAAGCGTCTTAATTTAGTTATTAATACGTTCTGGATAGGTAAAGTTTCTACGCTGAAGGTTATCGTACAGCAAATAAAATTTTCACTTTGTACATTTTAAGATCTGTGCCACCCGTTAGGTAACATGATAATATTTCAAACCAGAATAGTGTGCATTTAAGGTAAATGGTGTGAGTTATATGGTAGGTTGCATCTTAAGGTGCAAAACGGAATGATATGTACTTAATATTAATAAAGATGGTGATCTGTAAAAGTAAAAGCAAGTATGATTTGCACTTATGGTTTATGATGTAAGTCATCTGGCAGGTTATGAGCACAATCCAGAGTAGTACGAACTTAATGTTAATGAAGTAAGTCATCTGGTAAACTCCAAACTAGAATTATGCACTTGAGGGGATGATGAGTGTTATCTGGTAAGCTATATGTTAAAAGCACAAACCAAAGTTCTGTGCTCTTAAATAACGCGGATTTGAAGCATCCAGTAGGGCACATGTTAAACGTACACACCAGAATAACATGTAGTTGCTGCTGACAAAGTGATTTAGATACTAAGGTACATATTAAAATAAGAAAGCTGAATTATATGTACTTAATATCGGTGGCGATCACCTGGTAAGGTACAAAAAATGATACGTACTTAAGGTTGATCATGAAAGTTATTTGGTAGGGTACAGGTAAAAAGTAAAAATCAGAATTGTATCCATTTGATTTACTGACATGAGTCGTCTGCTGAGGTGCATCCTAACAGTACAAACGAGAACGATATGCAATTAACACTGACAATCATTACTTTATTTTCAATATGATACAAAATTTGACGTTTTCTGGTTTCCATTTACAAACGCA
This sequence comes from Vesta saturnalis, assembly GCA_036346205.1. Taxonomy (NCBI): domain Eukaryota; kingdom Metazoa; phylum Arthropoda; class Insecta; order Coleoptera; family Lampyridae; genus Vesta; species Vesta saturnalis. Next base: position 1,434,946 of record JARFJB010001896.1, on the reverse strand, counting down.
TGAATAGAACGTCTGTGATCGTTTTGCCGTTAAAGCAGAATGGCCAATCTTTTATTATTCAGATGAGATAAAATAGGTAAATCTGATATCCTCACTGTACTCTACAAGAGTTAGACATTCTCCAGTGGGAATGAGCATATACTTGATATAACGTTAAGGAAATGGTTTGATTATTCTGATTTCTACCTGATGATAAACATGGCTTACGGTTGATACAAGAAGATATTCTGTTTTGATGCCAGTTGCTCCTATATCATACCCAGCTAGTGGGCCAGTGGTGACACGGTCTGCTTAGCATTCGATTATACTTACCGTCTACCCTGTATAAGGTTTTTTCAGTGGATTTTTCTCATACAAATGTAGCGATATGGTCACTGCATATACACACATAATGTGGGACTATTTACGAGAATGCTGGGGTAGTATTGTAGAAAACCGAGGTTAAGTACTTGCTTGTTTTTATTCTTTTTTTCAATACTTGTATGTAACCCTTTAAAGACCCTAATGATTTTGTAATCCAGTTCATAAATATTACACATTCTGGGTATATTTTCTTTTTATTTATCGTATGGACCAATTCTATTTCATTTCGTACTACGATAGTTAACACTATTACGTAAATAAGATAGAGCACTGTAGAAATTATCTCGTTATCATAAACATTGTAATTACATCTAATTGCAGTGGAACTACTTGGCTCACTTTACAGATTGTTTTGTACAATTTTGCCTTTGTATTTAATTTTACTTGGCATAGACTGTGTGTGTTCTCCCATTAAGCATAACGTCGACGTTATTGTAATTTTTACAGAGCTTTGTAACGCTATATCTCAAGTACTATAAACGGTCTATAGAAATCATAGAGTAAGAGGAGAGGTAACATAAGCAACTTTAACTGGAAACTAAAGGGGAATTCATGGGTACGCAACTTATGTTACTCGTTGACCATAACCTTTGAAATTAGCAAAGAGCCGTGTGTATTTATAAACGAATTTTTTACTTAGGGCATAATCAGAAGCGATTCAAAATGGTTGTGTTGTGTTGTGGGTTGTGCTAATCGATCCGCACAAAAAAAGTTTAGGTCAACGAAGCACGGAGGCGGGAAAAAAAATTTTGTTCCACGGGTAAGTGCAGTATAGTGTTGGTTTATTTTTATCTGATTAATTACAATAAATACCGCTTAGCGTAGAGAAATATGTTCTAGGCTTCGACTTAAGATTAAAAAATTCATTTAATATAATATTTCAGCATATTTTAAATAAATTTTGTTGATTTATTTCCATTACCTCTAATTCACATTAATTGTATCAATAATTAAAGTGTACATTAAGTAAAATCCATTACTTCAAGGTCATTACGATCTTCTCTAAATTTGCGAAAATAAAATTTGTATGTCCGCCAAAAATATTTATTACCTGCCGTACTAAAATCATTAAGTTTGCCACATATTATAATATGCTTCTATTCATTTATCTAATACAATTAGCTCATCAATATGTGAAATTTATATTAAAACACGAATTCATTATGTGTGTAAAGTAAATATTCAAAGTTCATACTCAAACCGGATGCTTTATAATAAATTTGTTATATTTTCGTGTCACTACATATCTATGTATGTACGTATGTACAATGTGTTTTTCTAATTAAAATTGCTGCAAAATGTATGATCTTGATTTTATATAATAGCATGATAAACATTTTTGATTAATTTAATTTGTTTCAATTATTACGAAAAATATTCCTAGTCCTAACTCTATAAGTAAAGAAATTATTCTTGTGAAATGGGTTAAACCTATCTTATCAGTTAATGCTGAAAATTGAAAGAATCGTTGCGATATTAAATCACATTTGAGCATATGGTAATTTATTGTTTTGGTCAACGCGTTGCACTGGTTGCGTAAATTGTCGCGTTTCCCCTTTCCGTCTGTATTTCCAATTTGCGCGTCTATAAACTATTGGTACGTCCCCTCTCGTCCTTGCTCTATGACAGAAATTACTCAAAAGTTCTATGTTTGCACCAAGTACGTTGAAAGAATTACATTAAACATTGAGTTTATTGCGAAAGCAGTACGACGTTTACAAAACTTACTGTAACTTTTTCCAGGCGGTTGTAACGTAACATCTTAAAGACTAGGATATTCTGTAGACGTCACAAAAAAATTTATGTCCAGCATATATACGTTAAAATTTAGGCTAATACAATCTGCACATGTTTAAATACCACTACCTACATTATTGAAACTAACTATAACCTGTAACACACGCAGTAGCTTTAATATTTAATGAAAGCATTCCCTTGGTTTTCGTATTACAAGAATAAAAAGACATTTTTTTCGATACTTGAGAACATGGCATGTTTATATTAATAAGCAGTGCACAGTAGTACAAATAAATTTACGTCACAGATTAGAAAACTGTTACTCTTCTCTTGCGATTTTATATTTTTACGGACCAAAAGCAAAGAGCTTAATAACTAAAAACTATGTTGTGTTGTGTATCATTTGATTCTTCTTCTACTACATCTAAATGATTTATATTGCTAGAGCAATAAAATACTTGCTAAACAGCACATTTTAAAATGTTTTCACAAATACAGGGTGGCCCATAAGTCTATGACCACACAAACATATATATTTTAATAGAACTCCTTATATATTATTCCAGATTTGAATTTTCCTCGCTTCGTACATTACCTTCACAAAATTTACGAACAAAATACCGAGTACTTTCAAAGATTTCTTTCTCTAAATGGACATGTGTTGTTCACTCTGTATTTTTGAAGAACAAACGAAATTAATTATTATTATTATTAGTAGTAGTAGAGGGTAACTAAGTGTGACAATTTGATAAAGAAATTTTAATTTTTTCTTTGTATGTACAGGTTGTCCCATTTTCGTATGTTCTACGTGGTATCTCGCTAATTTTTTAGGTTGGAACCTTGCGGTTTTCTCGACACCGTGCTACTTTTTAATGAAACCAAAAGATGCACTAATCAAATTTGCCATAGCCATCTTAGTTTTTGTGCTACAGGGTGATTTTGGAAAAATTGCATTTTCAGTCATCCCCTGTAACTCTGTTATTGTCAAACATATTAAAAAAGTAAAAACTGATATTTGTAGATTTTTTTACGTAGAATCCAGTGGCGTCCTCAGATTTTCTTTAGATGTTACAGTTTTTGAGATATTGACATAACCTACTTTTTTTATGGGACACCCTATATTTTTTTAGAATCTTTTTCCCCTTGCCAAGATTGCCAAGAGCTTTTCAAAAATATAGCATAGTCTATATTTATTTTTATAAATAACGTGACAATAGATTTTTCTATAATTTCCATTGATAAAAAACAAAATAATTAATTAATCAGAAATATTGTTCAAATTGCAGACCATTGTCTCCTACAAGTTTCACAAAGTTTATAAATTCTTTTAATAGCATTTTCCAAAATAAATGATTGTCTTCGTAATTCTGCAAAAGCATTTTCCGTTACAATTTTTAATTGTTGCATGTTGGCATATTGCATTGAATAAATTTTATTCTTTAAATACCCCCCACAAAAAAAAATCCAAAACCGAGAGATCCGGTGATCATGGTGGCCATCGAACAGGTCCATTTGTTCCAATCCATCTCCTGGGAAAACGTTCATTTAGCCAGTTATGTATTATTCTAGCACTGTGGGCTGGAGCCCCATGCTTGCCTGGAATATCTTCTAAAATGTTCATAGTTTTTTCTTGTAGAATTTGTAAGTACCCATTAGAGTTTAGGTTTCTTCATACATCTTGTAAACTATTTTTCGGTTAAAAATAAAGCAGGAGACATTAAATCCGAACCTGCCTTGACTCTCTCTAGAAAAAATCACGTGGGTGTTTTCTTGACTCCAAAACCGCGAGTTGTGTCTATTAAGAATTCCCGAACTTGTGAAATGTGCCTCGTCTGGCCAAATTTTTTTTTTTTTTTAATTATTGTCCTGAGTTTTCATATTTATAAACCAATTGCAGAACTCCAATCTACGTTCATCATTACCAGGGTGCACATGATGAACAAGTTTATACTTGTAGGGTTTGAATTTATGTTTTTTTAAAATCCTTTGCACTTTTGTTTTAGACACACCGGTCTCTTCATGTATTCTCCTGCACGAGGTTTCAGGAGTGCCTTGAACAACTGCTAAAACGTTGATCTCTGATTCCTCGTTCTCTTTGTTGTAAACTCGGGGTCGGGGTTTGTCAAAACATTCATGTTGCCAAAGATTAAATTTTAATTTTTGAAATATTCTTCTGTCTTCTTTCGGAATATCTATATGACAAAATAGGTATATAAAATAAATACAAATTCTAAGGTAGAGATTAACTGACCTGTTCAGATAGAGTTCTGAGGCCTGGTCTGCGTTTTCATTAGATAATATGAAACAGGTATTCATATCATATTTCTCAAAGTTTTAAAATTTTTGGTTTCGAGCCATATTCAAAAATAATTAAACAACAACAACAACAAGAACAAGAACGATAACAATAAACAAAAACAACGAATAACAATAAATATCAGCACTAAATTTGGGAAAATGTAACCAGGAATAATTTGAGAGAAGCAGAAACTTCAAAAATCAAATACCTAAGTAATGACCGAACGTTAATTGTTTTGTTTTTTGCGTTACCATGGTTACCCACGGCTATCCACTATTATCAATGTAAATTACAGAAAAAAATCAATTTGTCACGTTATTTATAAAAATAAATATAGACTATGCTATATTTTTGAAAAGTTCTTAGGAAGGAGAAAAAGATTTCAAAATAATATATAGGGTGTCTCATAAAAAAAAGTAGGTTATGTCAATATCTCAAAAACTGTGACCTCTGAAGAAAATCTGAGTACGCCACTGGATTCTATGTAAAAAAATCTACAAATATAAGTTTTTACTTTTTTAATAGGTCTGACAATAACAGAGTTACAGGGGATGACTGAAAATGCAATTTTTGCAAAATCACCCTGTAGCACACAAACTAAGATGGCTATGGCAAATTTGATTAGTGCATCTTTTATTAAAAAATAGCACGGTGTCCCGAAAACCGCAAGGTTCTAACCTAAAAAATTAGCGAGATACCCCGTAAAACATACGAAAATGGGACAACCTGTACAGTTTAGAGTTAATCTTACGGTTTGCGTATGTTGAGTTCTCACTTTCTGTGTTTATACATTTAGTAAATATTGTTTTGCTGATATTATATAACCACTGCTTATAAATTTAAGTTACTCTCTTCACTACAGCAAGGTAGATCACCGACACTGATTTTAATTTTCTTTTGGAGTTGGATATCATTGAATTCTGCTCTTTTCTGTTAACACTGGCCAGATGCTACTATTATTGTACGTTTACCTTATTCTAAACTATTGTACTAGGAAGGTACCATGTCCAAGATGGTACCCGCATGATTTTGTTTACTAGGATACTAATATCGTCATATTTTAGGATCCATGCCACTTCTACTAGACTAAGCTAGTGGTCACTACCTACAATTGTTATTTTCTATGCTACTGGTTGGCCATCTGTCATATCAAACTGTAGCAATTCGGATGGATTTGCATGCAACAAAATATTTGGTACCCAACGTGGAGCCGGTTGTACGAAAAGTATTTTTAATTGTGATTCGTAATTCGTCATTGCTTTTTCTAGTGTTCGATACTCACATAGTGGTATGCTTTCAAAATTCAAAGCTTTTCTTTTGTTTTATGTTACTATTACTCTAGTTATTAGTTTGTGTGTGTGTAGAATACGATTGTACTGCTATCTCGTGAAGAAAAAAAATAGTGGGCTTTAGGTTCAAGATTTATTATAACTACGGTGGATGTGATTAGACACCATCTCACGCTTTGCGCGGTACCACTGATTTTGATTATTCTCGGTTAGGATTTATAATCATTTTTTCGCTATGACTAGTTTGTGGAAAATTGATGTAAGTGACTTACTTAACACTTTAGTACAAACTGACTTCGAGCGGTATGCAGTAGTGAATAGGAATTGGAGACTAGTGAATCTATGTCTTTGATCATTGGAAAGATTTTTCCACTGATATTGGTACTGTATGTTCGGCAGAAAAGGAACTTACTGCATCTCTCTCAATCTTGTCGGAGGACATTACGACTCTTTTAAACGTATGTAAACGAGTTCACCCGAGAAAAGTTGGAGTTTTTCACAAGTTTCCTCTCCCATTCCATCCGTTTCAAAACAATGCATCAGAATATCAGATGCCGACTCATGTTGCTGTTATTTATAAATATTTCTTGGCAGTCAAACTTAATCTAACGTACAGGTACAGCTACTCCACCACTGAGGATTTGGTTGTTCTGAACTACTGGCGGGAGAATCACTACAATTACTTTGTAGAGCTTCTCTATGTTCCTAGGGGATATGGCGGCTCTACTTAATGTAGAATTTCTTCTAGTAGGCTATGAGGAACGTCTTCACGCTACGGATTTTTCGAAACTATAGGAATTTACGTGGCTCCGATGCAAGGTCTATTTCAGCGACTGTTATTTTCTCGTTCAGATGACACTGCCATACGACGCAATCTCACTTTACTGCCATACGTCGTTAGATTTAGTAAAAATCACTTCTCTTATGGAGGCTATCAGTTTAGGGAAAAGGCTTGAGTGTGACGACTGAGCCACAGATAGTTTTAAATGTTCACCTTCTCGACGTTCTGTAAAACTTGTAGAACCTCGTGTTGCTTATTCAGATTCTAGTAGTGAATCTTCGACTTCCTTTAAGATGCTTAGTAGTTAATACTATTACTACTGCTACACTTACTTTTTCCTCTAATACTTTGTACGCTGTTAAAACTGTCATGAACAGGGCCACACTTTACCGAGACATCCTACACCTCAAAACAAGCATTGTGATGGTTGCGGTAAACTAGGCTTTATAAAAATGAATTGTTCTATCTGTACTAAGAAGTATCGAAACTCGCTTCTGGGTCCTTTAACCGAGTAGAGAACTCGACATTGTAATTCTTTTTCTTTGGGCTAGAAAATAAACAACGTTACTTACTTCGCGAGTGCTTGCAATGATAGATAGTCGCCTGGGATACTGGGTGCGCTTTATTAGTTGGCCATAAAATTTTAATCTCTGCGGAACCGATAAAACCAGGATATTATCCTATTTTTCATGTTCTTCAAACAGTAGATCGTAAAAAAAGATAAGCTGTTAGTTTTGGGTGTAGTTGGGCCTTCTAATTGTCCACAGTCTACTCCTATCGTATTAGTCTTGTCGTTTTTGTATCGAGTTTCGTCGACTTAATTACTACAAAATCTAAATCCCTTATAGCTTATACCGTTTAGAATAGGGGTCATTTTTAATTCACTAAAATTTCTTTTAGGTTACACAATAATCCATCATCTTGTCAAAGTCTTATTTGTGCCTTTGTTGCAGACTTACAACCCTTCTATTTTACGTTCCTAGGCGATACGGCGATTGCCACTCCTAGCTTTGAGGAACACTTAATGGCTCTCTCGCTAGTATTACAACGTCTCAATTCTGCTGCTTTAACTCTGATAACGCAGATTAAGGTACACATAAAATACGACAAACAGTAAAATTAAATGAGTAACAATATGGTAACTGCAATGTAGTTTAACTGCACTTAGATAAGAACAAAAAAATAGGCAAGGAATTTCCACATTCACAATTATATGGTTACCAAAAGCATCAAAATACATACGTAGATTTACAATAAATTACATATATAAAGAAAAATACATTATCAAATTACGACTTATTAGCAACATATTAAAACTCATTAATTATCTTTTCTTTCGCGGTAACAATTGCGATAAGAAAATTTTGTTACAATAATAAAATTCTCTCGGTCCGCTACTTACAGTTATTAAAGAAATTCAAGGATATGTGAATATTTTACCAAATATTTTTAGCTACGAATGACATTATTTGAGCACATCGTACTATACACAATTTCAAACTAATTTAAAAAAATTAACATGTAATACGATTATTTAATAAAGTAAGAAAGATTTAAATCAATAATACGCTATCACCTTAACAAGTAGGTAGCTTATAGTACTGGTTATAATTTTACAGGATGTTCCTTAACGATACGCTGATACTGAAAGGGTTGATTATATATAAAAAAACAAGACTTTTTTGTTCTGATAAACATATCTCCTTAAAGGCACCCCTTTTGAGATACAGGGTGTCAAAGTTTAATTTTTTTTTCGTTTTTTGTCAATACCTCGAAAACAGTTTGAGATACGGCGCCAAGATTTTACCTATGTTTTTTACTTGAAAACACCCTTATTTTGATTCCAATTTAAAAGTATTTGAAAAATTCAGTGGCGTAGATTTTAGATACATTATGAGTTTTAATCCACCTAACTTCTAAGCCACTGAAACAAAACAGATTATGATATGCGTATTTGAACCGCCGATTTTTTCTACACAAAAGAGGTACTCTTGGTTAAAAGCGCTAAAGTTAACTGTTTTTGAGAAAAATCGCCATTTAAGAAAAGAAAACACTGTTTTTTTAGAATGTTGTATTAACAATTTATTAATATTACAGTTTCGCGAAAAGTTTCATTCGCACGTAAACAATCTGCGGGATTCAAATTGCGGGTTTTGGGTAATCTTAGGAAGATACCACCGACAAAAATTTACACGGCTTAAAAAGCCTGCACTCTTAAGATACGGTAAGGATATAACAGAAATCTACCAAAATTCTCCAAATAATTTGATGACAGATATTTAATCTAACAATCTTTCTCGTACTGGTTTCTGGATGGTCATTGATTTTGTGATGCACTGTTTCTTCAATTATTGGTGTTCTTACACTTTGAGGTCTACCTTCCGAAGTACCTCTTCGAACAGCACCAGTTTCAACAATCCGACGATGGATATTGATAAAAGTTCTACTATCTGGCAAAGCTCGATTGGGATATCTTATTTGATAACAACGTCTGGCTTCGTATGCATTACCGACAGGCAAGACCATACATGTAATGCATGTCTGCCATTTCTGCATTTGTGTAATTTACCATTACTAATGAGATTGTAACGAATGAATAACGTAAAAGAGAATTACTTTAGATCAAACACATTAAAACGAGAGAACCTTACTAAAACTGTCAGATGAACTGTCAGATATAAAATACAAGTGAAATATGGATTGCATGCTAACCAGTATTTAAAAAATTTCTTTTTTGAAACACTTACGTGAAACACTTACTGTAAAATTTGTCATGTGTTGAATATATACTTACATAATGTAGGTTTTGTTAAAATTTTTATACTAACTGTAGTCTTAATAAATTGTTAACACAACATTCTCTTCTTTTCTAAAATGGCCATTTTTCTAAAAAACGGTTAACTTTAGCGCTTTTAACCAAGAGTACCATTTTTGTGTAGAAAACATTGGCGGTTCAAATACGCATGTCAAAATCTGAGTGTACCTAAAATCTACGCCACTGAATTTTTCACTTTTAAATTGTAATCGAAATAAGGGTATTTTCAAGTAAAAACGTGGGTAAAAGGTTGGCGCTGTATCTCAAACTGTTTTGGAGATATTGATAAAAAACGAGAGAAAATTAAACTTTGACACCCTGTATCTCAAAAGGAATATGCATGTAAGTAGTTTACACAATAATTAGTTGTTAATACTTAATAAAACCTTTATAAGTAGCTTTGTAAATAAAATACAGCATCCGTAATTGCCTTTGCTTATATAAATGTAATTTGTAAAGAGCTTAACATTATATCAAAGTATAGTTGGTAGACGTTACTACCATTTAAACCACATAAGTGCTCTAAAATTACTTAAAGGATCATTAACATAGATTGAAGTTTCAGTATAAAGACATATAAACAGTAGAGATATACAGTTTTTCTATTTACTTATTCTGTAATGATAATTAGATTAACGTCTTAGAAAACTGTTAATTAAAAACGAATGCTTTGTGTTATTTTCATTTCTTTTTGTATAAGTTTCCAATACCAAACGTCTAGAGCTTATTATTTACTGAAAATCGTTTTATTGCTATACGTTACGAATAGATTGATATAGTATCAGTTAGAAAAAAATAGTTCTAAACTATTATTATGAATGTATAATAAATTTACATGTTAAGATTATTAGGTGTTAATACAATAGTATAGGTACTTATTGAGATTACAGTTTGTCTAGATAAAACACAAGTTCCTAGTTTTATGCTCTAAAACTGCAAGTAAAATATGGCGATTATTAGTCCTTATTTCTTTATTTTACCTTAACAGAGGGATTGAGGGCATCATCAACAGCTGTTATTAGCTCTACATATCCAAGTGTGTGAGTTTCCAACAGGGAATTAATCCTATAACTGTAGTTTTTCTGTTGCGTTCCAGTTCAACACTATGGCAAACCGGGTAGTAGTACGTTAATACTATCATGTATACACACACACACACACGCACGCACACGCGCACGCGCGTACACACACACACACACACACACACACACACACAAGTATAAATTTGCAATTAATGAAAAGTGTTAAATTTACGTCACGTCCCTTCCAACCAATTAACAATATAACGGATATCATATTGATTATACAGTTATGAAAATCTGTAAATATAAAGATTGTAAATATTTCAAAAACCGTTGCAAATATACAAAATTTTCTTATTGCAAAAACTGTAGATCGTTTAATTTTGTATCAAATAATGTAATAATATACAGGGTGCGCATTTGAAGTACGATAGTTATTTACATTTGAAAAAAAACATAATAAATTCATATTTGTGGTATACCCTGTATAAAAATTCTTCGACGAAAAATGTTAATAAACGGTTAAGTTTAATTATACAGCTATAATAAAATGTGGTTGTTTGTCAAAGGAGACACGAAATACCCAGGAAAAACTATACTATTCCATTTAAAATAAGGAAGATGGGTTATGTACCACTGTTCTGCGTAAATACTGTTTGGCTATAGCGTGCCTGAATTCAAGCAACTTTTGTATAAAACGTGTTTTCTACTGTGCACAGTTCAGCCGCACATTCGCTTTGTCGTACTATATATTATGCAATATATATATATATATATATATATATATATATATATATATATATATATATATATATTAAATGGAATGGTATAATTTTTCCTGCGTATTTCGTGTCTACTCTGAAAAACAACCACATTCTATTAACGCGTTCGCTACCAAGATCTTAAAATTCTGGATACCTAGAGACCACACATATTTTTTTTATTTTGACTATAAAATTACTTTAATTGCGCTGTGAATCAATGTAGTAAATATCAGATTTAGAAAACAGACATTTGAAAGGACTTTGGAAACCGACTCATATGTGAGACGCTGGTGTATTATATGAATTTTTCTTTGAGAGACTATGTGTCTCACTTATGAGCCACTCCAAAAATAATAGCTTCGACTGAATTTTTTCTTAGTTTTTATTTTTATTGATACAAAACGAACATGAAAGAAATTAGTTGTTTGATTCGTGATATTCCCGGAAGCAAGGGTATACACAAAGTCCAACACTTTCACCGTATTTATCTTTGCAGTCTTCACAAACAAAGAACGTTTGAGTTCTTTTCTTTTTTGAAGAGCAAACACGATATCTTTTCCTCTTCTCCACCTTCTTTGGATAATGTGGCTTTTGCACGTATGTCGGTTTTGGGACTAATGGAGTACGTGCGTTGGTGTCTACTTGTAAATATTGCATTATGAGTAACTCTCGAAACTGTAAATAAGTTAATGTTTTCCTTTGCAAGTTGTTATATAAGTACGTGCTGTTCCAAATGCACATCCAGTAAGTGAACACTTTGTACCAGACTGTTTCCGGGGCGTCGTAGTACGACACCATTTGGTCACTTCGATCTATGCCCGACATATTTCTGTTATAGTCTAAAATGATATTTGGTTTCTCTATTTCAACACCTCTCTTATTAGTAGCTTTACCAAAAGCAGCATTATGTTTTGTCGAAATTACTAGCACGTAACGTTTATCCTTCCACTTTAACACAAGTGCATTGTTCTTTTTTCGAAACACACTTTCTCCTTTTCTTAATTTAGCAGTTATAACTGGTTTGGGATTCCCCTTGCGATCTTTGTGTAAAGCTCCAACAATATGGGTTTTTTGTGCATATAAATATTCAGCCAAACTTACACTGTTGTAATAGTTATCAAGGAATAATGTATGTCCTTTGCCTAGATAACGTCTTATCAGTTTTGTTACTACCGATTGAGCGTGACTAGTCCCTTGGAAAACTGTTCCTTTGCCAGAATAAATTAGAATTTCTAGCACAAAGCCATCTGGAGTACAGAGTTCGTACATTTTAATTCCGTATTTGGCACTTTGTTCGGAATATACTGACGAAACGGAAGTCTCCCACGCCAAAGTAATAATGCTTCATCCAGTGAGAGATTAGCACCGGGATAAAAAATACTCTGTATATTTTGGGTGATATGATCCAACACCTGTGAAATTTTATGTAAACGTGAAGTTCTGTCATCAGCTTCTTTGTAAAAACACAGACATCTAAGGATAGATTCGAAGCGATTTCTGGACATTGCATTTCCAAAAAGTGGATGAGAGTATAAAATATTTGTACCCCAATAATTCTTAATGCTGGGCATACTGATATTACCCATTAGTACGCATAATCCAATAAATTTACATAGTTCATTAGTATTGACTGGTGTCCAATGTTTAACTGTGGAATACCTTGTTAAATTAGCCCTCAATGTTTCGGCACGGAGATTTATCCACTCGCATATTTTTTTGTTCAGTGATTGGTCAAATATTAATTCAAATATTTCGTGTGCAAGTACTTGTGGCTAGGATATTAATTTTTATACCAGCTTGCTCTGTAAATTCAAATATTGTGGGTTCACTGTCGATATCTACCCACTCGTCGTCGTTTTCAGTCATTTCACCATCAGGATTTCTCTCAACTTCCTCATCAACATCTTTCTGAGCAGTATCTCCAGTGTTTAGACGTTCATCAGACGAGCTGAGGTCTTCATCACTTGAACTACTTTGTAATGAAGGGTCATAACTACTTTCTGTATCCGAGAAAGGTTCCGGTATTTCGTCAGACATAACTGCATCTTCAGTCATAATTCGATCAGCTTCTTCTTGAAGCTGTTTTTGAGTTAAGCCTTTACGTCTGGACATATTTCAGACAATCTGAAATAAAATTAAAATATTCAAATGCAATATTCAAATACAACATAAATCAAATTGTGAAAAATCGTAGCTATAAGAAAAAAGTTATATAAACTAGGTTTGAAAAGTGCTGTTGCAAAATGTAAAACAAAAAGAATATCAAAAAAGGATAGTTGCTACCCATGTCTATTATCATAATGTAAGTAGTATATTGAGTACATCGGTAGTTAGTTATGACATACCCTGTATATGTATTTTATTTTTCAATAAATACTACATACAATTAAATGTATAGAAACAGTTCTGACTTACTACAGCACACATATATAATGCACTACAGTACTTCCTAAAACATAACCTTACTTTTACACATTTTTCATAGCCGTTTTATTACGCTATTATAAGGACTCTACAACATAAGTACTCAGTAATAAAATAAAATCGCTTACCTGCATATATAAACACCAACACAGCGATTTCAAAAACAAAAAAAATGTGTTAAAACAGCAAAAACAGCAGGGAAGAAAAACACGTGTATTTATCGGCAGTTACAAACGAAACTGGAGAGTGACTGAGAGACCATCCGACACAATCATGAGCCAGACCTTCCTATAGACCACCGCCAAATTTGAAACCTTTACAGTAAACCAGTACAATAAAAATCGCATAAAATAGTAATGTTGCTACTGGCTCATACTTGAGCCGGCGGTCCAGCAGAAAATTGTGAGTGGCTCATGTATGGGACGCTTGGTAGCGAACGTGTTAAACATGTCGTGTAACTAAACGTAACCGTTTTTGAAATATTTGTACTTTTAGATAAAAAATTCACATTTATCGTCGAAGATCAAAATCAACGTTATATATATATATATATATATATATATATATATATATATATATATATATATATATATATAATATTTGAAAACCACATTTTATTATAGATGTATAATTTCACATTAAAATGCGTTACTATCAAATCTATTGTTTCATAACTTCACATTTACCTTTTAAGAAATATTATGACTTATTTAATTTTTATACAGGGTATACCACAAATATGAATTTATTATGTTCTTTTTTCAAATGTAAATAACTATCGTACTTCAAATGCGCACCCTGTATATTATTACATTATTTGATATAAAATTAAACGACCTACAGTTTATGCAATAAGAAAATTTTGTATATTTGCAACGGTTTTTGAATATTTACAATCTTTATATTTACAGATTTTCATAACTGTATAATCAATATGGTATCCGTTATATTGTTAATTGGTTGGAAGGGACGTAACGTAAATTTAACACTTTTCATTAATTGCAAATTTATACTTGTGTGTGTGTGTGTGTGCGTGTGTGTACGCGCGTGCGCGTGTGCGTGCGTGCGCGTGTGCGTGCGTGCGTGTGTGTGTATACATAATGATAATATTAACGTACTACAGTTATAAGATTAATTCCCTGTTGGAAACTCACACACTTGGATATGTAGAGCTAATAACAGCTGTTGATGATGCCCTCAATCCCTCTGTTAAGGTAAAATAAAGAAATAAGGACTAATAATCGCCATATTTTACTTGCAGTTTTAGTGCATAAAACTAAGAACATGTTTTTTATCTAGATAAACTGTAATCTCAATAAGTACCTATACTTTTGTATTAACACCTAATAACCTTAACATGTAAATTTATTATACATTCATAATAATAGTTTAGAACTATTTTTTCTAACTGATACTATATTTTACTCAATCTATTCGTAACGTATAGCAATAAAACGATTTTCAGTAAATAATAAGCTCTAGACGTTTGGTATTGGAAACTTATACAAAAATAAATGAAAATAACACAAAGCATTTGTTTTTAATTAACAGTTTTCTAAGACGTTAATCTAATTATCATTACAGAATAAGTAAATAGAAAAACTGTATATCTCTACTGTTTATATGTCTTTATACTGAAACTTCAATCTATGTTAATGATGAGTTTATCCTTTAAGTAATTTTAGAGCACTTATGTGGTTTAAATGGTAGTAACGCCTACCAACTATACTTTGACATAACGTTAAGCTCTTTACAAACTACATTTATATAAACAAAGGCAATTGCGGATGCTGCATGTTATTTACGAAGCTACTTATAAAGGTTTTATTAAGTATTGACAACTAATTATTGTGTAAACTACTTACATGCATATTCCTTCTTACAGGTAAAATATACAGGATGTTCCTTAACGATATGCCTATACTGAAGGAGTTGATTCTACATAAAAAAATTAGACACCGTTTTTGAGATACAGGGTGTCAAAGTTTAATTTTTTCTCGTTTTTTATCAATATCTCCAAAACAGTTTGAGATACAGCGCCAACCTTTTACCCACGTTTTTACTTGAAAATACCCTTATTTGGATTACAATTTAAAAGTGAAAAATTCAGTGGCGTAGATTTTAGGTACACTGTGAGTTTTAATCCCCCTGACTTCTAAGGCACTGAAACACATCAGATTTTGACATGCGTATTTGAACCGCCATTGTTTTCTACACAAAAATGCTACTCTTGGTTAAAAGCGCTAAAGTTAACCGTTTTTTAGAAAAATGGCCATTTTAGAAAAGAAAAGAATGTTGTGTTAACAATTTATTAAGACTACAGTTAGTATAAAAATTTTAACAAAACCTACATTATGTAAGTATATATTCAACACATAACAAACTTTACAGTAAGTGTTTCACGTAAGTGTTTCAAAAAATTTTTGAAATACTAGTTAGCATGTAATCCATATTTCACTTGTATTCTATATCTGACAGTTCATCTGACAGTTTTAGTAAGGTTCTCTCGTTTTAGAGTAGACACGAAATACGCAGGAAAAAGTATACCATTCCATTTAATATTAATATATATATATATATATATATATATATATATATATATATATATATATATATATGTATATATGAGCGCGTGCGTGCGAACGTGTGTGCGTACGTGTGTAGCTTTTTTTGTGTTAAGGAACATTGAAAATCTGACTTTAGATTCTTAAAGAAGATCAAGAAATAATAGAGGTCACCATTTATGCGAACTTTTTTATCTCATCGGAAACATGGCTAGATCGGTGGTCAAAGTATAATAAAGTTTAAAATTATTAGTTTGTATTTGCACTGCAATTTTGTTCGGTCTGGCGAAGCTAGAAGAACATTGTCAACTTGTTCTTATTGCATTTATACTCTCGTAATCCTAAACAGTTTTCTAAAACGTAACTGACATATATTAATTAATAAATAATCTTTAAAATGCACTTCCAAAGTTACTCTTTTATAAAGCATATTAGACGCTAATTAAGCAAAACGAGTACAATAACGCGTACACTGGAGGTCTATAATTCCTGTTGATCCTTTAATTTCTTGCTACTCCCACTGCAACGGATTTTTCAGTTAAAAGAAAAGAGTAAGTTTTACAACCATATTCACTGGTATCCTTTTCCGTCCTCGATACTTTTGAAAGGAAACTTCCCAAAATGATGTCTTCAGGACATAAGTTAACCAATACAATAACAATCAGGCCAAAACCTATTTTGATGAAAAACTGGTTCAACTTTTAATATTATGATCGCTTTTGCAATAGCATGTTTTGTTTTCATTTTAAAAAATGCCCTAAAAGTTGTAGCGAACAAGGGTCACGCTTATACTAATATTTGTAACTCAGTATTGTTTCTCATTAAGAAATTATATAATTGAATGGTTCTAGTATATTCTAATGCGCATTCCTAAGCTACGTTTGTTTCAAGTTGCACTAATCCTTTAAGCTCGGAGATCTTGATTTATAATTTGTTATAACCGAAAATAATAAGGTCCCAATTTTTAATTAGGTTAATTTCTTTGAGATGTATCCTAATACTAAATTAATACGAATTTGGACCGACATGTGAAAGATTTATAGCATATGTTTCCAGTTAAAACTTTTGAAGGGATAAATGGCAAACATCAAGCTGTAATAATTACATAAATAGCTTGAGGGATGAAACTAAAAAAACAAATACATATTTTGTAACAGTAATTTTTGTTAGGAAGTCAATATTACAACTTTCATGTCTCCAGAAACTACTTGCACCTTTTTTAAAACTGATTTGAGATACGTTTCCAACATTTCCACCTTAATAAAATGTACAACGGAATGGTAATTATAATGTGGTCGACAATATTCTATAAATATGACCACAAATAGTAACTTAAACTGCTTTCCATTGGTAATTCAAGCATTGAAACAGATCTTTTCAGTATAATAATTGAACCAATGAACACAATCGCTCAAAAACAAGTATGTCATTTTAATTAACGGGTACAACATTATTTTAGTTACTATAATGTGGAAAAATCTGTCGGTAGGTTCGTTAAACGACAAATATTACTACACTTTTGGAGTAAAATAAGGAAACCAATACTTTCAGTAAATTTATTTACTATAAGCATTAATCACATGCGTTTGCAAATTATATATGTATATATATATATATATATATATATATATATATATATATATATATATAAGTCGTCGATGTGGCACCCGGAATTTTGTATAGATAAAGTTACGTTTAAGCACCAGTATATAAAAAAAACGTGTATATGCGATCCGGCACCCTATATATACTGACTGGGTGATGTCTGTGATGCACTGACGTAACAAACTACTTTTGTGCATGAATGCAGGTAACGGTATTTCATAACACATGCGTTTGCAGACATCATAAAATAGATTTTATGCTTTTGTAAAAGCTTCGACAACCTTTTTCCGTTATTCTAAAAATTGATTTAAACCTGCACTTTTTTTGATAATCTTGCAGGTAGAAAAAAGATCAAACTATTTCATTGTTAATAAATAAATTACGCTTTTTCGGAAAATCCTTTTCAGCAGTTTACTAATTAGATTTTTAGTCACTCGCGTGAGATTTTGAATAACAAGCACTTCGTGCACAATTTTGTGAAATGTAAACTTTCACCATATTCACACATATTAAAATACTTAAATTTTTGGGTTTTTTATGGTGTATTTGTATTTTAAGTTATACAATCTAAACGTTTCGATAACACTTACAGTTATTTTCGTCAGTAGTAGTACTATTTATTAAAATTGTTAAAGTTGAAAACAATTTTGTGAAATTTGAAAAATTGGAATTTAGAATTTTCACCAAAAAATGTTGTAATGAAGTCGCGAAAACGTCAGTCGTTTTTACAAGATGAAGCAGCGTCATTTTAGGTCGTAATAAGAGACAGAAAGGATTGACAATACTGAATAATTGATGTATTGTTGTCATTCCTACTATTACTATTAAAATACAAAAAATATCTGAAATGCTTAACTGTTTATTATGTTCAAACATAAACACACTAAGATATATTCAATAATATAAAATTCCTATTACTAAAAAATTTAAGTCATCGGCTTATTTTTTTAAATGTTGAACTTTGCTTTTTAGTTGAGTAATAGTTGTTTTTACAAAACTTTTCTAAAAACTGTTTCATTTCATTCGTATTTGGATATGATGATTTTAACTTCATAATTTCAAAATTAAGAAAAATATAGACTTATTATTTCTCATGGTTACAAAATAAAGTCAGTAGATGAATATATTTCATATCTTATTCCATTTTTTAGAATATGTTAACAATTCGCAAATATTTACTTCGAAAAATCTAAAAAAATCAAACATCCTAGAAATCTAGCTGCTCTCATAATTTTCTATGATGGAAAATTGAAGTTAATAAACTCATTTCTTTGCTTATACCTACTCTTAAATGTTAAAATGTTGAAATGTTAAATGTTAAAATGTTAAATACATAAAAAAATTAAAAAAATTAAATTTTTCTTGTATTTTCGATAGTGAGTTTCTCCAAAACTAGGGCACATAGGAAAAATACTAGGATACTTGTTTTTAGGAAATTAATCAAGATGTCTTTTTTATAACAAGTAATTTTTCGATATCTTTGATGGTTAACGAGTTATTAGCGAAATGAAGCTATTCCTCAAAAGGAGCGGGTTGTGGACCGAAGGGTTGCGCACCACCATCAGAACCAATTTTGTGGTTTGATGATGTATCGCCCTTCCACTAACAGTTTCTGAAGAAAAATCTCAGAAAATACTTTTTCCGATCTTCTTACCGACTGGACTAAGTGTAGGTTTAGTAACATTAGATAAAATTTTCGATAAAAAGCTTGACTAACTGGATTTGTGTGGGATGTTACAATAGGTCTAAGTGGTTTAGTTTGTTAATTTATGTAATCCACACGTTTTAGGTGTAGGACGTGTGATTTAGATTTCATTAAATGTTGAATTTCAAGCGATTTGGCGATTATGACTATTGAACATTTTTGAAACAAAATTAAAGAAGTTTACCAATTAATTAATTAATTCAGTAGCGGATTAGCAATGATTTTAAATGCCATTCAGGCATAACTGACTTTATTATTATTTTAGTATGTAAAAATCAGGTACAGAATAACAAATTGAACAAAGTGGATCTTAAACCTAAATTTACAACTGAACAGGGAACAATTAAAGATTAAACTTTTTGCACATGAGCAAAACGGCAAAGGTCATAAATCTGACAGCATAAGCAATTCCAATTTACACACAACAATAAATACTACGAAATCTATCAATAATTTGGTTAATTATTCCATTGCAAAATATTCACAAATACACCATAAAAAAATATGAACAGAATTAAGAATACTCTTCTCAAAAATAATTTTCCTTTACAATTTATAAATAAAACAGTTTGAGACCGTATCGAAAAATTTAAATTCCGCATTAAGCAGTATTACTTTAGATGTCAAAATTAGTCAGATTATCTTTGCAAGCTTTCAATAATTTAGATTGTGCAGAAATACCTAACACCAATTATGTAACTGTACCTTTCATATCTAAACTTTCACAATCAGTACAAAAGTAACAATAACATAAAAATTATAATATACTTTAACAATACTCCAACACAAAAGACAAAACATAACAAATCAAATGTCGTTTACAAAATTGACTACCATAATTGTTACAAGTGTTATGTAGGGAGTACACAAATTTTTGAAGACATTTCACATAAACTAGAATGCTTTTAAGCTTTAAAAATTCACTAAACGCGAACGTACGGTGAACAGTAAATTCGCGAACGTGTATGATTCTCACTGTTAACTCAAGTTTCGATATATGTTTCATTAATATTTATAGTATACTTGTTAATTAAGCCTCAGAACCTCTCTGGAGGGGATTGATGTGCGTTTTGTATTACGATTAAATCCCGAAATTTTGTTGGTAGGAGGCCCATAATTGTTTCGCTGTGATAGATTGTTAACAAATCAAAATTTTAGTAATGTATTTGTATGGGTTTCTAATCCACGGAGAAAAAAGCAGAAACATTTTTCTACCATATTGTCCAAATATCTTCATAAAAACTGATGGTTAAATCTAGAAATGCATACTACCGGTAAATGGTTTGAGGTTCCAAAACAATAAATTTTAAAAACTAAATTTTGAAACAGTAAATCTTGTGTTGCTTAATTTTCTTAAGGAGTTAGGCAACTAAGGTATGGTCTATCGTTTCCATTTTCAAGTGTTTTACACAAAATTCTTTAAAACGTACACTGCAGAGAGATTTTGGAACTGATATATGTTTCTTTCAGGTCATTCTTAAAAAGATTTTTTGCGTTTTTAGTTGTTCTCCATTTGTAGTAACTACGGCGGCGATACTTTCTTTGCCGCATCACAATAAAAGTCTTTACTAACAAAAATTCTGTGCTGGAAGTTAAATGCTAATATTTCCAATTCTATACTACGCTTAGAGAGGTAAAGATGGATTTGCACAAAAAATGTGCTTAATTATTTTCAAATATTTAACTAATTTTAAAATTGTGAAGAACAAGTTGTAGTGATAACGCACTTTGGTATTGGGTTGAAAAGCTGACAATAATAAAATTTGTACGACTGTGTAGAACTATCGGCAAACTAATAATAAGAAAACAATCAAAGATAAGAAAACGGATGAGTCATAGAACACGTCTAGTAAATTCTTCAGTTGAACTACAATGTCATTAAGTACATACACAACTGAAATACTCTTTTACTCACTCCGATCTAACGTGGGCGAATAACATTATACACAATATATATATATATATATATATATATATATAAAACTTAGAATGTAAGTCCAGAAAACATAATCTTGGCTTAAATCCTTCTAAATCTATCTTTACTATATTAGACACGTTCAAAGAAAAAATAGAGAATGACTTAAAAATATTAGTTAGTGATGTAAATCTTAAATGTTCACAAGTGGTATGAAACTTGGGCAAACAATAACCTACGATTTCAAGAACATGTTACTAAATGTGTTAAGAAATCGTACTCTAGTTTAAGAAGTTGTTTCCTCATAACCATATCCTATAGTAAGCATTAAAATTACAATTAACCGAATCACTCGTATTAAGTTATTTTAATTTCTGTGATGTAGTATATGGTTCACGCCTTACAAGTACAGAAAAAAATCGTATTCGAAGAATACAAAAATCATGTTTACGCATTATTTATGAGATAAGGAAATATCAACCCATTACTTACAAATTAAATTGTAACAACCCATGTTGAGTTGTATTAAAATATACCGTAATTATGGTCTTAGTTCATTTAGTTGTAAATATAAGAAAAATTTTATTTATTAATGATTTGTAAGTATGAGGTAGGCAGACTTAATTTGCATTTTGGTGTAACTTAAGTGTATATACTTCTTAATGTTTTATACTCCCACTTTAAATTATTTTGTTCTGCTTATATTTTCGCGCAAGCGTTATCATCCAACTTCCAAAGGGTCCATGTTTTCACTTCCTGATGAATGATGTGTTGTTTAGGAAGCATTTTTTGGGCTTCCACCTAAATTTTGTGAAAGTGCCATTGATTTGATGAAAAGATAATTTAACTCGTAATACTGAAAATTAAAACATTTGCTCTTTTCAGGCACTTTCTTTTTTACTTTTACACTTTTAATTTTACCGCTTTTGATTGCACATTTAATTCTATTTTTACGTACGCCTTCATTTTATGATTGCAATTTTTTATTTGAAAATTTCAAGAGAATGCAATAAACGGATTATTCAATTTCAAAAAGACAAATTTATAAGAAATAAGATTCCATTTTTGGGTGTGGTTTACAACATAAAGCATTATTTCAAGACATTGCGCAATATTGGTGCAAAGATGACATCATCTTTGGTTTACATTTCCGTAATCGTTTAGATACCAGGGGTTATTAAAAATTTTACGTACAGGTATTTATATTTATAACAATTAATTAGTAATTTAAGGCTATAACTAGTTTTAAGATATATTTTATTTAACCCTATCATTTTAACTGTTAATGAACATAGTCTGTATATTTTTTTATTTTTTACATTTTGATAAAATTTTTATTGTAAACCTCGGTTTAGTTATTCCGAGCATTATTAAAAAATAACTTGGCGTGTGTTACACTGCATTTTTATTATTTATGTTAAGCGAAAATAACAGCATAAATTTGTGGCAATGAAGCAAATCAAAAGGTTGAACCACCCTACTTTAAACTACCGACTAAGTCAAAGACATTATTTGTGGTGAACGGGTTGTATCTCGAGTTAGTTTAACGATTTTTTCGGAGAACATTTTTACAACCAATTTATTTATTATATTATTTAAAACACTTTTATACAATTACCATCACATCATTATTTTATACCAGGCACCATTACACCATCATTATAAAATGACGCTAATTGGCTAAACATGGATAACAGAAGGGTACTTCATGCCTCTGTACTTTACTATTCAATCATTTATAATAAAGTTCCACCATATTTGCACCAAAAAATCAGACACCGAAGCGACGTTCACAACGTAAACCTTACGTTTAAAGAACTAATTTCGCCTCCATCTTTTTGAACACATATGTTTCATCGATCGTTTACATATAACATTTATTTCTTATATAATAAACTGTTACCGTTTCTCAAAAGCCAATCGTTACCCAAATTTAGATTTCTGTACAGACCCACTGTTGTTAACATCGCAAGCATAATTCACCATATTAATGAAATTAAAATTTAAATTCCACATGTGTATATTATTCGTTTTGGAGAAAGCTAGCCTTTATCTTTATCTCTTTTTGTTATGTTATAATTTAGGGTTGAAACATAGATCAGTTTTACTGCCTCTTAACCCTTTTTTTTGCAATTCTAATTTATAATTTAAGCGCACGTTAACAGTAGTATTACTTTCCTATTTTTTTATTGCAAAAAATAAACATTATTATTATATCTCAATCTGGCTCATTAAAATACTTCAAACTTGTTGAAGGTACCTAATTATGCAAATTACAACAATTTGGTAATCTTTCAATATTTGTTGACAGCTATTTAAAAGGTCTGTTCTCTTGTTTACTCTAATGACTAAAGCCTGTCCGGTAGAACTGAACTGGTATCGTATTAACAAGGAGGATTTTCAATATATGGTTCTATTTTGCTTGAAACCGCCTTAATGCTTTGCTGTCTCGTACTTATTGTACGTGAAAAAGAAAGATGGATATATTATGAATCATGACTCTATTTCTTCCGAACATAAGCGTTTGCAACTTTCACACATAATGACAAGTCAATAAGAATCAGATGCAGGTAGAATAGAAATTCAATAGGTATAATAAAATGCCAGTGGTTCTCAACACTGCTTTAACATTACATTTAAAATTTATGGAAGAATGCAATTTTTATAATAAACATTTATAAAAGCCATTCATAATAATGAATATTCGATTATGTATAGGTATTTCAATTCACATTTAGAAAGTTCATTGTATACCTAAGTATGGTAATGACGTTTTAGTGTACTCCAATTACAAAAGAATCCAAATAAATATGCAATACTGTAACAATAAGTAATTAATAATAGATTATTATACCATTTAGTAGGTACATATAGGTATAAATAAAACAACTGCAATATCTATATTATCATTATTCTTGAGTAAGCGTTTATATAAACTAACCATTAATATAATGCCGAAAAAGTTGAGTAAAGAAATTCGAATTAGTTTTAAATACAGTCGATTTGGATGACTCAGGAAGTGATGAATCTGAAGCCGAATGACAATTATAATTTTTACATTTAATTATAAAAGTATATCTTTGTAATTTAATTAATATTTACTAACTATAATAAAATGTATTTGTTATTGTTGTTATAAGTATAAGTGAAAGGTGTCAATTGAAATTACTTATAGGTAATTAGTAATCGATTATTATTTTATTATACAAAAGTTGCATTTCTTCACAAATTATATAATGTTAAAGCAGTGTTGAGAACCACTGGCATTTTATTATACCTATTGAATTTCTATTCTACCTGCATCTGATTCTTATTGCCTTGTCATTATGTGTGAAAGTTGCAAACGCTTTTGTTCGGCAGAAATAGAGGCATTATTCATAATATATCCATCTTTCTTTGTCACGTACAATAAGTACGAGACAGCAAAGCATTAAGGCGGTTTCAAGCACAATAGAACCATATATTGACAATCCTCCTTGTTAATCCGATACCCGTTCAGTTCTACCGACAGGCTATATGTGATAAGCAAGCTATAATGGAAATTATTAATCTCGTATGTTTATTGAAATTAATCATGTAGTTAATGATAAGAATCTTGTCGACCAGTTTCAAACGTTAGGCAATAGATACCTGAGGTAATTAAATAGTAAAAATAACATAAACGATAGCTAATTTAATTTTGTCTTGAAGTTTGTAAAATGGTATATATATATATATATACAAGCAAAAATGACATAAATTGATTATATTTATTGAAAACTACAAAGTTCATATTTCTTATTTACCCCAATGAATGTAGTGAAATGAAAGCAGTCATAAAAAGTTAAAGTTCTATTAGAACTGATTGCATTAATGAAACAAAAGAAAGAAAATTAATAGTGTTTAATGTTTATATAAATTTATTTCGTACTATACTAAAGCTAAGATAATTTCAAACTGTAGTCATACATCAGTGAACAAATTAAATAGTAAAATATCATAAAAGATAGCTATTCAAATTTAATTTTATTTTAAAAGTTGCAAAATTGTATTTAAGCAGATTAAAATTGCCGGAATGTAGTAAACAAAGACAGGAAATGATTCATTTCTCACATTTATTAAAATTTACTTAATACTTTAGTTAATGACAAGAGAGCTTTACGGATCTATTTCAAATGTTAGTTATAAATGAGTCATTTACATAGTAAAAATAATGTAAACTATAGGTATTTACATTTAACTTAATCTTGAAGTTTAATATTTATTGAAACCCACCTAAAATTCATATTCTTTTATTTCTCCAACGATCATACTAAAACGACAGCAAGTCATGATAAAAAGTAAAGGTTTTATTAAAACTGATAACAGTAATGAAACAAAAGAAATATTTATTTAATACTATCGCTAAACATAAGAGAATTTAAAATTTTAGGTATACATCATTAAACAAATTAAAGAATTAAATAACGTAAAAGATAACTATTCAAATTTACTGTAAAATTGTATGGATTAAAATTAAAAAAGTGATACACAAAAAACAGGAAATCATTAATATCTAGGATTTATGGAAACTTAATAATTTTGTTGATGACAAGATAGTCTTGCCGTTATTAAATTAGTTAGCGTATTTAAATTTAATTTTATTAAAGTCCTCAAATTGTATGTATGCAAATTAGAATTACCGAAAATTGAAAAAATTTTAAAATTAGGTTCTTATGTTTACCACAATTTCAACAGTGAATAAGTTATAATACAATGTAAAGGTTTTATTAAAACTGGTAACACAGGTAGAATAAAGAAACGAAATTAATAAAAATTAATTCTGACATTTATTGAAATCTTGATATTTTACTGGATTATAAACGTGTATTGTTGATCAACATCAAATTTTTGGCATCCAGAAATACGCTATTTAAATAGTAATGGTAAAAACAGCGTTATGTATTAAAATATAATTTTTTTAATACTTTGAATCGAAGGAAGTTGTCACATTTAATAAAATAATGCGTTTATTTCCTCTCGTCTAAACTTTTGTCACAAAGGATGTAATTTACAAATTTCAAACATTTTTTCCAACGAAAGATATCTCCAGTAATAAATGAATACAATGGGTCGTAAAAAGGGGAGACCTGAAATAAACAACAACTGGTCGACCTTGTAACGCACGTAGTTTTAAGTGTATGGTGCGACAACGTAAATGGTGCTACTAAGACCATTCTCTTATACTTTCCGCTGGAAGCGCCGTCTTCAGATCTACAGCGTCAACTGAAATCGCGATTTTATAAATATACATTCATTGTAGCATCCTCACCAAATGTTATATTTAAGTACATGTAGTATGGTAGTACGCAAATACGAGGCAAAACGAACTGGCACCAATAAAAGGTGCATAACGTATATACTGGTGCCATAACGAACGTATATGCTACAAAGTGGTGCCACTAGGAAGGTATATATATATATATATATATATATATATATATATATATATATATATACGTACACACTGTGCTTACTTTATGTTAGAACCGTATGGAAAACTTTTTTATTATTGGTTTTATGCGAAAAAGTTGTTCTTCATAAAAAATTCTGCATGATCTAAAATCTAAAATGCAACCTTTAGTTAATATGAATTTTGCTCAAGAGTAAAGTACCTTTATTTTGGACAATACGGAAGAATGTTATGAAGAAAAGTTACTTAGAATTAAAAGCTATTTTCAAATATGTACGTAATTACAACCATTTACCATGAAAACTCAGGTTTTGTGATTATCTACGTTCTACATTATAAATTATTTGTAGTTATAAATTTCAATACAGAGTTTATCTCTTATATCTATTAATAATATGATAACCTTTCCATTTGTTAATGTTTATGAAGAACCTTTCAATTTAAATACGTAATGAATGCATAATAACTATTTATTTTAGAAATAGGAAAATCCATACAAAGAATATTTAGTTAACAAACATCATAAATACAAAAACAAACATAACTAAATTTTGATTCATTCTACTAAAGCCTCGACATATCCACCTTCTCTGCATAAACATTTAATCGTTCTTTTGCCAAACTCCTATAATACCTTCCGTATCATATCTGGAGTAACTTTTTTGGCATTCTGCAGAAATAATCCTCTCCAAGTGATTTACATTTTCAAACGGTCCTTGCTGATAAACTTGCTGTTTTAAGTACCCCATAAAAAAGTCAGAGGGAGGCCAAAAAATCTCTGAATACCTGTCAATCACCTATCCATTAAACATAATTTCAAGGAGTACTCTAATATTTACTGTACTGTGAATGGAGGCATCGTTTTGTTGGAACCAAGTTTTCAGACGTTCTTGTAACGGAAGTTCGTTCATAAAGCCACTGACTTGATTTTGTAATAATTGCTAGTAACTTGCGGTATTCAAGGAATGTCGAAAAAAAAAGGTTAGCTTAATTTATTTTTGTACATACCACACCACACGTTCGTTTTAAACGAATATTAGTTACTACTCTTTATTACAAAGTTCGCATTAATGTTAGACCACCAGCGACAATTTTGTGATGAGACGGTGTAGTATTTTGGATTCTAGAGGCTCTTTTGCGCAATGATGTTTTTGGTTCTTCTACAACAGAAAGCATCACTTCAAATGCAATGTCTTCATTGGCAACCAGTTTTTGGCGTTTTTTCTTAAAATTATTGTCTATACCTCCACTAGTCTTGAATTTATTTAATATTTTTGTAACTGTTGAATGCCCAATGTTTCTTTGCGAATGTCTATTATTAAAAATATCTGATGCTTCTCTGTGTGTTTTATGGTGGTCTCCCACAACTAAAACAATTTCTATTTTTTCTTCACAAGTTAGTAAAGCTGCCATTTCTAATGTACTTTATAAAACCAACGCACTCTGACATTAAGTGTCAAACATTTCATGTCAGTGCATCCTAGATTACGTTAAATTGTATAAAGCCAGAATACTTAATAAGGAATGTATGAAATAGTTATTTATTATATAAGGGTCTTATTAGGCATATAAAACACGCAAGAAAATAAACGCGAGAGCGTTAGCTCAAGCGTTTATTTTCTTAACTGTTTTATATGCTAATAAGAGCCGAATGTAATACAAAACCTTATCCACAACCGACAATAAATTAGAATGAAATGTACTTAATTATTCTAGTTAATTTAATTTTAATTCAGTTTTCTTATTATTTGAATTTATGGGTGGTCATGGATTTATTGCTATAGTGACTGATTCGTTTTTTGTTGTTATAGTAAATAAGACGCAGTGTCAAATAAAATGGATAGAGCCAGAAAGATTCAAGGAGAAAGTTCGAAAATTCTGAATCCAGCTATTGATTCGGTTACGAGTACAAGTGTTATAACCCCGGGTATAACTAAATTTAACGTCAATATTCCCGACAATAATATTTCAGAAGAAAATAATAAGAATATTTCTATAAATGTTAATATAAATGTTAACTTTAATAAATAAAATATGAAAACGCTACAGTGTCTTATGAATATAAAACCCTAGTGTTTTATGAATATAAAACACTAGGGTTTTATAGTGTTTATAATGCGTTTGTAAGCAGTTGAATTATGACATGATAATGTGTCGGTTGTGGATAAAATTAGTAAATAATCACAAAACCTGAATTTTCATGCTTAATGGTTGTAAATGCAAATTTGAAAATAGCTTTTAACTCTAAATAACTTTTCTTTATAACATTCTTCTGCATTGTCGAAAATAAAGGTACTTTACCCTTGAGCAAAATTCATATTTTCTGATATACCTCGTATATGACTGAAGGTTTATATATATATATATATATATATATATATATATATATATATATATATATATATAGGGTTTTCCACGGTAGGCGTTCGTTAGAAGTTTATGTGGTTAGAAACAATTTAGAAATCTGAATTTTTGAACTTAAGAGTTATTTAAGATTCTCTTTCATTCTAAAATATTTTCAAGGTCATGTTACTTCCGGTTATACCGGAAGTCGCAACTAACTTCCTTATTTTAAATGGAACACCCGTATATTATTTTATTTTTGGATTCTTGGCAAAATTTTAGGATAAGTCTTCTGAGGGTTTCCTATACCTTTTTCAACTGTTTCTTAGATATCTTGATTTTTCAAAAATTTTGAAAGATGTTACCCTATTTTCAACACTGCTTGTCTTACTTATTTTGACTGATGGAAAATGCTTCTGGAGTAGACAGAAGCATAAGAACTATACTTTTGAAATACTCATTGACAATTGATTTATTGCATACATGGTGTTCAAAATTTGATGAACAATTTTCAAAGTTGAAAAACTTTGTTAATTCAAATGTGACATCCTGTATATTATTGGATGAATAGATGCAGCATTTAGTTGTGCATCGTTTGGCTATAACATTACCTATACCTATTATCGACAATTTTCTTGTTAATTAATATTTTCTACTTTAATGTGATTTTTGACAGAAACTGAAATGTTTTTCAAAAATGAAATGAACTTAATTAAAACTATACAAATTCTATTTTATTAAAACAATGAAATAAAACAAGAAGATAACAAAATTGAGAGCTTAATAACAAATGAAAAACATAAAACAGTTATTTGAACATAACTAGAAGAAAAGTGATCAAAAAGATAAAATGAATCAACAAAAATTACTGCGCACAAACCTTGCAAAGGGTCCTATTTTCTGGGCATATAGAGCCAAAGTCAAGTTTAAATCCACACAGGAATAAAACTACTCAATCAAATTGCATAAAACCTTAGATTTTACAAATCTTTCTTAAAATATATAAAGAATGTTATTTTTAAAATATGATTTTTGTAAACTCTAAAACCGAATTTATAACACATGGTAATCTCCTGAAGGGAAGATCGCTACACATTTGACTTACACTATTGTATTCGTAGTAATGTCAGTAGCACATTGAGAATAATTTTAAAACCTTAATTCCGTAGCATTTATTAAAAACTATGTTTATTTGATTGTAGTTTTAACCGCTGCGTCTCTACTGCTGTGAACCGCATTGTGGCTTCCGTGCACCGCGAAGTGCTACCCATCCACCGTACGTTTGAGAGCCAGAAGGAATTGATCCATATTATACCTACGCGTTTAATGCAAAAAACACAAAAGCAAAAGTAAACCATTTTTTTCATAA
Organism: Vesta saturnalis; assembly: GCA_036346205.1. Taxonomy (NCBI): domain Eukaryota; kingdom Metazoa; phylum Arthropoda; class Insecta; order Coleoptera; family Lampyridae; genus Vesta; species Vesta saturnalis. Next base: position 1,404,520 of record JARFJB010001896.1, on the reverse strand, counting down.
TAATTCGCAACATATAAATGAATTCTAATTTCCAACTTCTAATTAGAAAAAACCCTCCAAATTAGAATTACGTCATGTTCATTAGTTTCATAATGTTCTGCAACTTAAAAATTAATTTAAACTTACAACGTCTAGTTACAACATCATGTGTGCACACGATCTTCCAAGCTAAAAGATGATAATTAACAGAAATGAATTAATACATTTTGTTGGTGTAGTTAGGCAACTTCCCTTATAATATGTTCGTAATAAAAAAAGGCAACGCCATAAAAACAACAAGATTAATGTATGTCAGTTAGAGGTTACGTGTATTTAATTACCAACTTGAAAAAATCTGAATCCTGTCGCTTTTAAAAATATCGCAAATACAGTTTACTCGTTTAAATAGGATTTATTTGATTTTTAAAGCGTATATAGAAATATTGCAAAATAAAACTTATGTATAATTGAATTATCTTTAATATATATATATATATATATATATATATATATATATATATATATATATATCATAATAACGATTAACTTTATGGGAAAATGTGTAGAACAATCTACACATTTTCCTATGAAGTTAATCATGATTAAGATATCGAAAAAGATTTAACGAGCGTTAGCCTAAATTTTATGATTATTTTTGCCACGCTATTTACGAGAATGACAAAAAATTGAGTTATAATTTTAAAATCTGTGTACTGATATGTTTATGTCGTTTAATTATGCAAACTCACTCTTCTCCCAAACCTAACCAGCTCCAGGAGAAGTAAATAAATACGAAATTTCAAATACCTATATGTTATCGTTCTGGAATTGTTACACACGCAAAGACGCGCGCACGCACACACACACACACACACACGTACACACAAACTCGCGCACGCGCACACACTTGCGTACACTCAACTATCCGTTTACCCACCCATCCATCCACCTACACACGCATCCACCACCTTTGTGACCTTATTTCTGACGTAAGCAGCATGTTTAACTATTTCGTAATGCACAGTATTGCAAGAAATAACTTTCAGATTAGTTACACAAGCAGATAACAACGAATCCGACAACTTACCTATAAGAAACCTGACAATAAGGAAAATAAAACACATCAACGAAGAAATACAAAAACGGCTAATACCTAGATAAAAATCGTCGAAGTGTCCAAAATTCTATAGATTACCTAAAATCCATAAAGATAGAGTGCTACTAAGGCCAATAATCAGCTTCATTGATTGGTCGACTCAACAAGTTCTACCTTGCCCAAACAAATCAACCTCTTATATGAAGAATGCGAGTTACAAAAATAGAAGATTCAGCAAAACAGCTTGTTGGTCAGTTTTGGCATAGTCTCACTATTTAAAAACAATTTAATTGATGAAACAAGAACAACATCGTTTAGCAGTTAAGAACTTTGATACAACAAAAAAAATCGCAATGGCTGACCAACTAACCAAAAGAGTAAAATGGAAGCCGTTGAAATAGAAAAATGATCACACATACTCAAACCTACAGATGACGGACAAAGGTTGCTATACACCTGAAAACAACCACTAAAGAAACACAAAGTGCAGCGATTTCGGTTGGAATCTTCACCATAGTTAATTTTTCTGTAAAATATACCTAATCATTGAAATTTTATAATAAAATTATGGTAATATCTTGGAAAAATTTCTAACAATTGTAAACATTATTTTTACTATTATAAGTTTTATTATAAACGAATAAGTTCAAAAGTAAATAAGTAATTGAAAGTTATTATATTTATTCAATACATGAATAAAAAATTTTCCTCGAGTAGGATTTGAACCTACGACATGTACTTTGCTAGTGTACCGCTCTAACCATCTGAGTTACCGCGATACAAGTCCCAATCGATGTAAATTTTGTCTTTATATACACTAGCAAAGTACCCGGTGACCAACTAAGACCATATCTCAGGAATGGATTATAGCACAGGTTCGGGAAAAAATTTTTTATAACAAAAGTGCTCTTGAGAAACGCCTGGAAATTATTTTCAGAATTGTAGGTCCACCGCTAGAGGGCGTATTTGACAGTTAAAATTTTAAAAGCAAAATTTTTCAAAATTTACTCAATTAAGGCATTAAATATTATAATCAGATTCCTTCACAAATTCTGCATATTTTTATTTGACAAGTTTTAGTCTAATCTCTTCAAATAAGGGTTGGGGAGAGTAGAATATTGTTACGAAAAACGCCTTTAATTCAGGTTCTGCTTGACCGATTTTAATAAACTTGATGTTTTTGAAAGAGCTTTTGTTAAACAATAGAAAATTTGTAAATTTGAAGCAATCTGATTAATAACATAAATGCTAGAGGGCGCTGTTTAATATTTTTTCAATATTGTGTTTTCTCTTTACAATTTTAAATGGAAGCAAACAAATTTAAGTAGGTCTTTAAAAAGTAGACTAAATTAGTAATAAAACAGTGCCTACCGCAAGTCTATATCTTTTTCCTATTCTGAGATATCGTAAGAAGCAGGTAAATGTCGGGAATTGCTCTTCCAACGTCTAGTAGGCTAGTTCGCGTTAACGGAAATTATTAAATTTAGCCTGGATGAAAAGATCTTACATTGGTCTGCAGTAATTCAAACTGTTATCATACTAATGTTATGGTTGCCGCTAAATTACCTAAATGTAATGCTGTCGCTACTAACAATGAGAACAAATTATAAAATAATAATGTGCCAAATCTAACAATTAAAACCTTAAATAAATAACTACGTAATTAGTGTCGCCCTAGATGTTCGAAATGTCGTCCATCATTTTCAACGCATGAAACCAATCGCTGACGGATGGAGAGAACAGCAGTTTCAATTTCTTCCCTTGAAATACTTCGTATTGTCTGTCGTATTCTTTCAATCATGTCAGCTCTTGTTGTGGGTCTATCGGCATAAACGAGCTCTTTATTCGCCCCACAAATAAAAATCTAAACAAGTTAGGTGTGAGACCTTGGTGGCCAAATAAATAAACTTCCACGTCGTATCCACCTTTCAGGGTATGATTGATCTAAGAAATTCGAACATCTCTAGAATAATGTGCGGGCACCCATCATGTTGCAAGAACATGTCACGACGAATGGCAAGGTACGTCTTCTAAAAGAAGTGGCAATTCGTTGCTTAAAATCTAAATATCTTTCTCCATTAACAGTCTCATTAAAAAAAGGCCCAATTATTTCTCCACCTAGAATCGACCACACATTTACAGACCAACGACCCTGATTTTGGACCTACTGCATCCAGTAGGAATTCATTTCAGACCAGTAGTGCATATTATGTCGATTTACACTACCATCACTATTGTAAAGTAGCCTCATCTGTCCATATAATTCGTGAAAGTATTTCAGGATCGTCGTATCATATTTGAGAGCCAGTTGCAAAATCCAACCTGGTATCGAATTCTTGAGAATTGAAACTATGGTGTAGGTCCATGTGATATGGGTGCAATCTAAAATAGTGTATATTATAAAGTAATCAGATCAATAAGACACATTGAAGTCCTTCGTTGTTATTAAACGAAAAAGGACTTTAAATGAATTAACTCTCGTAATGTTATTACGAATTTTTTCGCCCGTCCTCTCATTATTTTTATTATTGGTACCTTTTACTTTACTTTGCCTCACTTAATTATCATGTTGTTAGTTAAAATCTATTCACATAGCATAATGGACATAAAATGGCGGCAAATACATTAGACATGTTGTCACAAGTTAACTTTGATGTAATGACATTTTCGGTATGATAAACATGAGAAACATATAACGACAAACGAAAAAATTAAACATTTTTATCATTACACTACCGAATAAAACATGTATTGATAAATAAGTAGTCACCTGTGTTCTCTTAAAATATTTTGGACGGTGGTTCGACATATACCCTAGTCTCTAGCTATAGCTCTGGTGCTTGAGTGAGGGTTAACATTTACATAAGATAAAACATCAATAACATTTTCCTCTGTTGTACCTCTGCGTTCTTCGGTACACAGGAAGATTCACATCTCAGTAGTACGCACACGGTGTGCGAGTCGGAGAAAAACTCTTCTGCTGTGATGCCGTCTGTTTGGTTACTGCGTTGCATACACTCTAGCAGCAACGGTTGCATTTCTCATACATTCAAAATAAACTGCCAACAAATCAAATGCTTCTTCATCAGTAAGAATCATTTTGGTACGAAAAGATAAAGAAAGTCTATTAAATGCAACACGATGAATAATTTTGATATATGCGTGAAAATCTTAGCTTGCTTGTTTTCAACAGGGAATTTATTTTATATCTTACATGGCCCTCTTTACTAATTTTGTTGCCATCAGTAAAAAATATTTAGGGGATACAATTTGAAAATAATTTTTTCCAATTTTGTTAAAAATTTTTTCCAACCTTAAATTTATTTAATATCCACCCGTTTTAGGGCCCCGGTACATTCACTAATAAAATTAATAACAACTTTTAATTAATTATTTGTACTAATTTGAATATGTATCGTTTCGAATAAGAGTTTGTTCTTGTGAGTATTTGTAACTATAACTAACATCATAATACAAAATATTAAAAATAACTTACTGTAAACATAAGACGGCGAAATAACAAAAACTGTCATGGGTTAAATATTAAAACTACGGTATATCTAGATACAATTAAAACAGAGAGTTTGAGTTATAAATTAAAATGAAATCTGGTAGCAATAGATTAACAAAATTTTTGTATACAAATACAAAATTATGAAATGTAGTCGAAAAGTTGTCTACATTTGGTTACACTCACCAAAATTAATATACTTAACGTTCACAAATACATACATGCACACTTAATAACGAATGTTGTGAGCAAGACCGCGAACATATCCTTCAATATCTACGTTGTACTGAAAATTTTGAACTATGCATACTATTCTTCCCGCACAATCGCTATACTTACGGCTACCCATTGGAGGGTCAACACCAGCCAAGAATTGTTCTATTTTCAACTAGTTAAGTCTAATAGCACGTATAAATTTCCAAATGGTAGGGTGATTCGCCCAAAGTAAGTCAAAACCTCTACGCCAACCTTCGACGCTGTTGTTAGTTTTTGGTTTACCTTCAAGAGTACGTTCGTAACAATTCCACATACTTAAAGGAAAACGCGGTCGACGGCGACACTTCGATTTAGATTTGGGCGACCAATCGAAGTGTCCTCAAAACAATCAATTCGACCAATTTCCTTTTCTAGAAATTCTCAACCCATATATATATATATATATATATATATATATATATATATATACAATACAGGATAGTCCGAAGTTTACCTTTCAAACTGTACGAGGTTGAGGGGCTGGATTTAAGGAGAAAACCTCTTTTGAACATAATCTATATCTCTCTCAGTTTCGAAGATACAAGGTGAACATTTTGAAATTTGGAAGTTTCGCGCAATCTCTGGTGGACACTGCCTCCAGTAGCGTCACCTTAGAGTAGGAGAGCCAAAGTTTTCACTTAAACTATGTTACGGCACTGCTTTGTACAGGTAATTTTATGATTTTTTTAAATTAAGTTTAATTTAGAAGAAAAAAGATATTTTTGAATTGTTTCGTCCAACGTCTACTTTCGAGTAAAATTGTTGCCTCTGCTTTAGAGGACATGTCAATTTATGGGGCGGACGGATTAAATTCCAATCTAGCCATCCACTACAAATTATTATTAAGCCTAGTAGTAGCTTCTATGGCAACAGCAATGAAACATGGTTGTCAGTCAATTTTTCATTTTGGCAGTTTTTAAACTATAGTTCTGTTGTGTACAGAAATGCCAAGGTTATTCAGTAATTAAGAATATGCAGCTATTCATTTCATTTATGGATTTTTCGATGGTAATGTTCGACTGGCAGCTCGATAATACCGAAGGCGTTGTCCAAATTGGACAGTGCCCGGTTATCAAGTTTTTATTGAAACACATCGCAATTTTCGCGAAAGGGGATTTGAAGAGAATAGACAAAACAGAAATGAAGATCGAAGGAATATTAGACGAAACGAACATTGAAGAATTTTTCGAGCTTATGATGGCAATTTAAGTTTAAATTTTCGCAGTATTGCACAAGAATTAAGATTATCATGATATACTGTGCTACGAGTATTACATCGCGATCACAGAAAATCTTATCATTTACATCCACTCCAAAATTTGTATCCCGGTGGTGCAGAAAGCATTTGAATTACTGTCATTGGCTAATAAACTCTACAGGTGAGAATAATTATTTATTAAGAAAAATATTATGGACTGATGAAGTGACGTTAATCGAGCTGGAGTAGTAAATCACTATAACCTGCATGTTTGGGCGCATGCCAATCCTCACCGAATTAGTCCACATTTCTTGCCCCCCAGACTAAGTGCAGATATATTGTGGCATTTCCTCACCAATGACTTATTTGAACTAATGGAGGATGTTCCTTTAGATGTACGAAATAAAAGATGGATCCAACTGACGTAGCACCAGCGCATTTTGGACGGGTCGTGCGGAAATGGTTGGAGGATAATTATCCTGGGTGATCACTGGACAATATTTATGTCACGCTAGTGACAACGCGAGAGGAACTTATTGTACGTATCCAACACGCTTGCACAGCTATGAGAAGAAATTATCATCAAGTATCTGTCGCTATCAATTCCTAAATGTATTCGAGTTAATGGTCTCCAATTTAAGCAATTTCTGTAATACTCAATAAATTCAATTTTTGTATGTTTAAGTTTTACATAAATAATTCTGCAATAAACCTTGGTCATGGTATAAAGATATCTGTTCTCTTCTCTCCTACTACATGGCGACGCCACTGGGTGAAGTAATAAGGTCAGATTTCACGAAATAATAAAGGCCTAGAATAAATAACTACTCATAAAATTTCAAGCTAGTATCTTCAACAGTTTTTGAATTATTTAAAATTACAAGAATTTTAACAGCCTGTATCTCCGAAACAAAGCGAGATAAATAATGTTCATAAGAGGTTTTCTACTTAAATTTTTCTGCTAGATATACTATAATTTATAGCATCTGAAAATGTATTTATTTTAAACTCTATATTAAATGCTATCGTCTAAAATTGCTTGAAATCGAAGTGACAATTTTCGAAACTCCGAGGGTTCCCATTAACAATCTTCAATTTCTTGGATGTGCTATATACAACTTCTCCATAATTACCCAATAAAGAACAACAAAATAAGCTTCGATACTACTCTTTCAAAAGTGATTCCTCAAGGGGATTCCCAGCATACATACATTACGTATATATGCATGGTGGGACTAAGGATGGGTGTGGTCAGGATAGAATCGGAAGGAACGAAGTTAGGCTTCTGAGGTAGAAAATACTACCCCTGTCGCACATGGTGTGCGTATACGCAGTGACCACGCCGGTACATATGTATGAGGAAAACCTCCTGAAAATACTTCATGCAGGGTAGACGGTAACGGGAATCGAACCCATTACCTCCAGAATGCTAAGCAGATCGTGTCACCACTACTCCATCTTAGTTAATATTATAAATTGTGATTCTTTAGTGATAACAGTAACGATAAGTGTTGTCTAAACGTTTAAAGATCGTAAAATATAAATAAAATATACGATTTTTTACTCAAGGAGATAAGCATTTTCAAACGTCGTGTTGTTCATTTTTATACGCCTTAATGTTCCACTAATATATTACTGTAACTAATTTATTTAAGGATTACGTACATTTAGGTAGCGACATTCAGATTTCTTTTAGAAAAAGTTTGTTGTATTCCGTATACTTTGTTCATTAAGGTGAAATCTATTTACGTTGTCGCTCTAATTTAACTTTATTTTGTTTTCAGAGCTATCTTACAGCTGACTACAAAAAGATTTTGAGCTTGGAAATTTCTCCTTTTCCCTATAACTTAGCGTCAGCTTTAAATTACATTTTTCCTTTTGTCTTAGAACAAGTAAAAGTTATTACGTTAACCCCATCTCTTCCGCCTTTTTTATGTTATGAATTTTAAAAGGAGAATGTCATGAAAACACGTTTACTCTTTATAAATTATACGTTACAATATATTGCTTACCTCATTACATTTTATTCCGTAATTTAAGTTTCTAATTTCGATAAAATATTTTATAATAGCAATGAGTAAAGCGTTTCATCGAGGTGTAGTATCTCCGGGAACCCGACACTTCACGATACGACATTTAAACACATGACACATGACATTTAAATGGTTTTTATGATTTATTTTTGTAGAATTGAAGGGTTTTTCACACATTTCAACAAAACCATACATATATACCAGGTGTATATATCATCCCACCCGGTCAAAATTACAAGTTTTTAACTTCAGAAACACGAGAAATTGTTCAACTTTAAGTTACTATTACAATTAAAAGGTTCTTAATATCATATTATTTAATAAAGTCTAGACTATTTAGTTGGACGTTTAAGGTTTATAAGTAAATTTCTTTTAAGCTGCTTAATTTTTATTAAGTTGTTAAGTACCTATTAATTTTCTTATGTAATTATACATTAAAAATTATTCCAATTTAATTACATTTTAAGTTGTCTTTAACAATCAAATTTAGTACATTTTAGTTTATTTATTTAAATTCATCTTAAACTGCTTAATCTATATTAAGTTGTTTATTACCTATTAATTATGTAATTATAAATTAAAAAGAATTCGAATTTAATATTTTAAGTTGCCTGTAATATACAATTTTATTATATATTAGGAATTTATTTGTTATAAATTCAATTATTTATCATTATAATGTTAATAACAAATTAGAATTCTTATTAGCGGTTGCTAATTGTATAATGTAAAATGTATATTTAAATAAAAATGATTTCAAGAATATCGCATTGTACTTCCCGTGTGTACTTTATTAAAAAACATAACATACTTGAATCGCCTTTTTAGAAGTATAAGTAGTACCAGGGCACTTGCGCAGCTATCTTGGATTTTGACGTCACAAAAGCCCTGGGTTATTGCGCGGCCATTTTTTATGCCATGGCTACCGCGTTTTTCATTTTTTTTATCCCTAATTAAAGCCTTTTTGTTTTTATACGCTTACGTGAGACCTTATTTTTGTAATGATTTCTTTGGATTATTTTCAACCCTTTTATTATTATTATTGGTTATTAAAGACCTTTTGGCAGCTTTTTTTTTTGTAGTAGCTAATGAGGTTGTATTTAGGTTAGCTATTGAACTGATGGGGCTGTATTTAGGCTAGGTTATTTTTATCTTAGATCATTTTCTAGTTTGCTCAGCTCTTTTCAATGATTTAATTTGACCTTTGACCGAGATACTTTAAAAAATGTATTTTAGCTGACGTGTATTTATTATGTTAAAAAATGTTATTAAAAATATTTCTATTAATACACAGCGTGTTTTAGTCATATGAAATTACAACAGCTGTTTTTCTACCTTGAGAAAAATACTACGCTCCACATTATAATACTTAAAGCGTGTAACTTGATACTGTTTTAGTACTACCATTATTCATATTTCCATGAGCTACATAGATTCGTATGAAATGTTTATTGTTATTAATATCTAATAAGATCTGTTTAACTTAAAACATATCGATCATGTTCTCTGCATCCGAATTTATCGATGTCTGAGGTAACAAGCAGAAATTAATTTTTATCTGATACGGATCGTAATTCTGACATAGAGGACTGCTTTTGATTTTACAATGTAATTTGCAATAGGATTTTTATTATAAACGAATGTATAATTAGCTTCAGGGTCTAATGAAACAAATTTTTTTTTTATTAAGTTAATTAATTACATAACAGGTATTACAATATTGTCTTGTAAAACGAATATTAAAAACTAATTGTTTTACATGCATTGAAATATGTTTAACATCCATCCGACCGTTAAAATGTTGTACGCCTTAATATATTTTTTTTAAAGAAACTTGTTACGTATAGCTCAGATGTGTTTTATAACTGTAATTAAAAATCTGTAAATAAATAAAGGGTTAACAGCACACTTACCAACTCTGTACTTAAAGAACGTTTTTGAGGCACTGCTTCACAAGTGATAGTCACTGCTTTGTGTTGCTTGTCTAATCAAACTAAAAATCAACTTTCTACGTTGATGTAAAAACTAGCTATTGATTTCCCATAATTAGAGTGTAAATATACAAACAACCTTATTATCTTTATCGCGCTTACTGCAACTCTTATATACCTTTCGCTTAAAATAATTAATAACACAAATCGGTTTGAAAAATATTCATATTGTACATACGGACACACAAATTGTTTTATAAAAAACCATATTAAGAGTTTGGAATGTAATAATTACGTGTTTTAAATTCCACAACACGATTGTGCATGTAGAAAAGCCATTATCTTGAAAATATATCGTCGTAAGCAGGCTTCTTCTTAGCAACAGCTCTCAGTGGAGACTGATCATTATCGGACAGACGTACTCTTTTATAACCCGAACCCTCCATCATTTTATCGATTTTCTCGTCGGCTTTACGCTTAAGATTTCTACCTACCTCGTGAAATCTTTCTTGAAACGAATGCTTAATAGGTCGATCCTCTATGACGTCACCAAGAATATTAGCAACCGTTCTAAGAGCTTCTTTTCCAATAGCCTTTGCGCCAGACTTCAATAATTTATACTTCTACATATACCACCTAACCAGCTCCCTATCCCCATGACCACGTTGATATGGCGCACCTCTGTAGATAGAGCCGATACCGTTACCGGCCTGATTCATGTAATATTGCTGATAAGGGCAAACCATTATTGTACTTTCTTAAAGTGTAGCTTCAGGTACGACGTTCCAAACTCAAATGGCATTGCTGAATCCGTATCTGTTTTTATATTAATCTCGATGTTTTCAAATTCCCGTGTCATTACCGGTATGTAGTGTGCAGGCGGAAAAACCACATCTTTATGACCCCGGTAAGCGTAGTTTTCTTAAGTAATATTTATTACACGCATAAACGGCGATAAAACATCACCCACAATTTGCGGTTCAACGATGTCGCAATAAACAAACATCTGAGTTGGTAATCCTATCCATATGCTAGGGTGAGGGTATTGGTTCCATAGCTATGTTCTGATACGGTCGATACCCAATTGTAAGGCTAGACGTTGTGAGAATCCGAATAGCGAGAGCTGAGTTTTTAATTTCGTAGTGACGCGCTTAGTTAGATTATGATATTGGATTGTTAGCAATTTACTTATTAGTACATGGTTATTTAGCTCGCTGATAATTTCTTCTATGCTGGCGTAATTTCCCGAAGCAAATCGTATCACGTAACAGCCATCTTCAATAGAAATGATCTTCTCGTTGTCGGGTTGAAAATATTCTGCGGCCCTTTTTAATATCGTTTCTAACACGTTCTCGCCAGGTGGCTCTGCTCTATAATAAATTAAATTATCTATTGCACTTACAGCGGCAAAAGAACAAGGGTACTGAATTTCTGATATCCCTACAACCCACGAGCCCGTTAATCTTATTCGTTTTGGCAGTTGCGCACTAATTGTAAAAACTTCCTCGCTCCAATTCGTTTCATATCCCTTCTCAAAGGTGTACTCAGTTTTGGCGATTCTGACATGCTCACCGACTATATATTTTGGATGGCGTACTGGACCTAACCCTTTCGCGTACAGGTTATTCCAAATCACCAAAATGTTTTTATCGTTTACAGCCGCGGGGGCCATCTTTATACTTGAATGAGGGCTATTGTTGTAAGCAGTCACAAGTCTTTCGAGTACATCAATATACCTGTAGGAATTTTTGTAAGTGAAATAACGCCACATCTTTGTTTTCAATGTTTTATTAAATCTTTCAACTACAGATGCTTTTACATCAGGGTTATTTGTTACATAGAAACTGATATTTTGTTTCTTGAAAAAGTTTTGTACACTGTTCGCCACAAACTCTTTGCCTTTATCCGTCTGTAGATTTGCCGGTGTATTCTAACTTTCCTTAAAAATATCCGCGAATGCTTCAATTACAGATGAGGCTGTCTTCGTTTTAAGTGTTCCTGCCCATGCCTTCTTGCTAAACACATCAATTACAGTTAGCATGTAGTTGTATCCACTATTGTGTTTACTTAAAGTTCGCATATCACAAAGATCCGCTTGCCACAACTCGTAAAGGTTACTCATAATATATTTATTTCATGGAAACTTTTTCTGACTGGTTTATGTACCGTATAAACTTCCTTCCTGTAGCCAGTTTTTACTTCACCAATCTACCTTTACAGCATTAGTTAAAGGTGTTATACCAGCGAACCCTGCAGGGTGAGAGGATCATAGTATACAGCATCCATGTTATGGCCGCCACGAATCCCAATCTAGTGAAGGTCCTCTTCTTCTTTGAAGATTCTTCTCGGTGTTTCCCGCTTTCATCAGCATCGTAATTCTCACCTATAGTTATGAGGGTCCGTTCAACTGGGTGATACAGAACATCATACCTTTGCGTATTTCCGATAAACTCTCGTGGATATTTATCTCTTTAATGTACGTCGAAAACTGAAGCCAACCGCGCGGGTTTGTGGTTTTCGTTTTATTAACGTCTCGTGACCAGATCGATAATGTTGGAATGTGGTATGATCTCGCCTTTTATTGTGACAGACCTTTTATCCCAAAAACATCGCTGTCGTGTTCAGTATACGTAACAAATTACGCCTTTTCTCTTATATGAAGGCGGAAGCGGTGATACTATCTCGTCATCTGTCAGACCTTTGCGTTGCGATAAATCTCTAATATCATCAGCAACAGCGTCACCGCTGATTGTTATACTGGTGGGCTGACGTAACTGATCGGAAAAGTGTAGATACCTTTGAAGAACTTGGTTGTGTGCTGCCATTTGTCATGGTCGGTCATTTTAGTTTTAAAACTTTATCCATATCGTTACCCAGTTGCGTTAAAATGTTGTTTTGTGTAACATCTGGTGCCTGTAAGCGCTGTATAAAGTCCATGGTAGAATAATCATCTTCTTCAGAATGTGGTCCATGGTTATTGAAACAGATTACCCAGAATTCCCTGAGTAATGGTCCTAACAGGAGTGGTAGAAATGCACCACCTTTCTGTACAAGAAACTGTTCTTCTTTTTATAGATTCGCCTCTGTGCCAAGCGTCTTAAAGTGTGCTTATGTTGAGAGAGTCGCTGCTTCTGATCAGCTGACAGAGGTACACGACCTTTTAAAATGTTATGTGCACACTGAAAATACACTCTACCTGCCTTACTATCCAAACATTTCAATAAAGCGTCACGTTGACTTTTACTTAATCTGGCTAATGCACGCAGGATATCAGTGTTCTCTTAAAACGTCAGCCATCATATATGATGTAATCTTTATGACTGAGACTTAAACCCTTTTTCGCTATATACCTGACAGATACCTTGAGGCCCGAATATGTTTGTTCTATAACGTAGCACATCCGGTGTATTTGTTTTAAATCGAACAATAAATATCCGTGGCTTGAAGTAGCATCTTTCTTTAAAATTTGGTTGTCCGGAAATCTGTCTTGCTAAATGCTGTATCTGAGCTCTGTCACGTGGTTCTTAAACAAAATTATGTAATGTGCGTTGAGAGAAATATCCCCTGTCCACGTCCTTGATGAAAATGTTCTGCGTTAAGAAAACACACTTAGATTTCGATGATGACAGCCCTTTGTATAAATATCAACCACTGAGCCGTTAGTTTCGCGCATTAGATCGTCAATTATTATTAAGACAGGTTTTTCCCCGTCAAACTGTTCCATATCAGGTAAACCCTTTTTGAAACTCCACAGAGATCTTTGAATAAAGGCTGCCGCTCACTGTAAAACCAGATAATTTTTTCAAAAGTTATATCGCAGGCAGTTTCGATATTTTTTAGAAAATCAACGATAAAATACGATTTCCCACATCCCGACGGACCCGCAACTATCGCCGAAAAGGGGTGCTTAAACTGACCTTCCATCTTGAATCGCTAAACGATACTGTAATGTGCACTTGTCGTTGATATTTGTTATTGCGCGCCTTCTGGTTTGGTAACCCAACGCGGTTTTATTTTGTCTCGGCTTTGCTCAATCGTGTTTATAATTTATTATAAACGGGGTGTGGCTCGTATTAAATTGTGGGCTGATACTGTCACGTATATTAAATAAATTTAACATATAAACATATTAATAAACAACAAAACAAATGTATTTTCTCTTTGTGTTTGACGGCTCCTGACTCGTTCTCCTGGGGGCGGCTTCCTAGGTGCGTAATCGTTTCTGTCCATAGAGATATTATATTATCTTAATCTACTCCTTACCTAGCAGGCAATATTCATATTACGGTCCTGTATTTACAGAAGCGGGTGGTAGTCTCGATACTTTTGGTCGGAGCGCCAGCGCAATGAACTCGAATCGTTTAAGGAGAAAATCAATATCGTGCTTATCCTTAGTAACTCTGGAGCGCTGAAGCGAGTATGTCGTACTCCAGGAAGCAATACACGCGAAATGCGCGTATGCAAATGACGACCTGGACTGTCTTTCTTTAATTAGAACGGTTTGATTATGCGTTTAGATTATTTATCTAACGGAATTAATTACGGACTTCGATACTAAATTTAATTATATACAATTTATCAAGGAACAAAATACTTGATATTAAAACTACACTAAAATGAATTTGCTTTCACTAAGGTAACTAGTAAAATACACCAGGTCGTATTTATATGATTAACTATCGGTAAATATTGGATAATTTACGTACTATCTAAGGTTTTAACTTTCCGACGTTCTTCCTAATTTATTTACAAACGATATCCACTAGTGTTTCGCGATGGTTATGTTGACTACAAATTTATGCAACAGGTCTCGTTTCCTGCGATCAAAGACACTGTGTGGTTTGGTTTGTCTGTATGTATTGTAGGTATTAAGCTCTTAGTGATAATCAGGAGAGGTAGGCAATAGCCTGTCTAACCTGGTGAACTAAAATAAAAAGGTCGTAGGTCTTTACAGCCCTGTAACAACCTTCACCTCAAGTGTTTGCGAGCGACGTGGTGGTACCTTCGTACCTTGGTGTTACTGTGTGTTTGCAGTGACGTCGGATCTACCCTGCGTGACACTCTTGGCGTTAGTGTAAGGTTATAACTCCTGGAGACTCAGCCCGTTATTTACGGTGATAGTTGTTACTGGGTATGGTTAGATTGTATAATTAAACAACTTACGTGTCTTTTGATTGCAGTACAAAGTTAGGTCGCCCGGCGCGAAGTAGTGCGCGTTATCACACGGTCGCGATAGACTCCTCGGTCGCAATCAACAGGTCGGTGCTTACACGAAGCAATCGGTGCGGCGGCTACTGGTTTCTGGAACGGCGTGGCGGTCTCGGTCACGATCGGGTAGGTGGTGATAGATGATGAACGGAGAGATCCCCTCAGAGATTTTCTGATAGATCTTCTGATAGATCGGTGGGCGGCTTCGCGGCTACCGTGCGGGGGATGCCGTTATTTGATTGGTTTGAATTTGTTCTGACGTGCAAAAACTTACTGGTTTTTAGAAATACGCGTCAGCGGTGATTAATGAATTATTTGTGGTGTAATATCACGTAAACTTTTGAAATTTGAGATATAGGATGGTCCGCGAATAATTTATTCTAAAAAACATATGGCTCACCGGCGGGGAATCGACAGATAACAGATACTCTACCAGCAACCTCGTTTAAATAGACTAAATAACATTCTTTTCAATCAGGACGCTAATCTCATCAGGTCCAATACCAACTCCAAGTCCAAGACCTAGCTCCAGGTCCAGTCCCCAGTCCAAGACCATCCCCCAGCTCCTCACGTTAGCTACTACAAAAAAAGGCCTAGCTGCCAGAAGGTCTTTAATACCACCAATAATAATTAGGGTCGCAAAATAACCCAAAGAAATCATTACAAAAATAAGGTTAAAAAATACGATATCTCATGTAAGCGTATCAAAAAATAATTAGGGTTAAAAACGCGGTCGCTCACGTGGGCATAAAAAAATGGCCGCGCAAGTGTCCCACACCCTCGGGGCTTTTGTGACGTCAAATTCCAAGATGGCGGCGCAAGTGCCCTGGTACTACTAGTATATTGTTATTGTTATTAATATTAGTAAACGTCAAATTCTAAATTAGCAAGACAATTTTGACAAATATTTCTTTTCATGTATACGACAAAACAAAATCCTTCAATTTTAATGAAATAAATGATAAATGAATTTATTATATCTGGGGCAAAGTCGTATGTTGAAACGTCCGTGTGTTAAAATGTCAGTGTGTGGAAGCGTCGGCAGCGTGTGGAAGTGTCGGCGGCGTTTAGAAATGTCCGTGAGGAAGTGGCATGTGTTTAAATGTCGCGTGGTGAAGTGTCATAATTTCAGTATCTCCAAATACCCTACCATTAAAAGAGTAATTCGAAGTTACTCTCAATAATTAAAAGACTATAAAATCTTTCATTGACCTTATTTGCAATGATACAATTTATCTAATAGGTTTATCTTACTGCCTTACCTTAATGCCAATAACGCAAATCGTACAAAAATTATTTGACTTGAATTTACTTGCAATAACTCAAACTTGTAAATAATTGGCCGTCTAGTGGTATCCTACGCTATATAATATTAATTATACGGGATAGATGGGGTTGAGGTTAAGTGTTGCATCATAGTGGGAGGTACAATAAAATTAATCCAATGAGAATTAACTAACTTTGCGCATTGATGCTTTAGCTCATTAATTACGCACTGGGAATAAATCGACAAGAAAATTCAGCTGTTTATAAATCAATAAGCATTTCAGTTTAAGGTGTGTATAAATTTATAAAATTGAGCAGTGTATTTATATCTAGTTAGCCTTGGTAGTTTTAATAACACGAAACCATAGCAACAAACAACTTAATAGAAACGTCACAGTGAAGATTGAATATGAAGCGTTAACGTAGTGTTGTGTTATAGAATTCCTAAAAAGGCATGTCGACCGACATTATGAAAATCGATAGAAGTGAATATTAACCAAAAAGTATTTAGTAGGTGGTAGGCATGTATACTCCATGCCAGCCGGGGAGGTACCACCACCCTTACCATGGGCTCCTTAATATTGGGTCTCCGATTTTCTGAGCTGGAAAGGGCTGCCGGTTACCTTTTCCTTCATCCTTAATCTATTCTCATCCTTATTCTTCCTTCTCGCCCTCACTGTCTTCCTATCGGACTAAAAGTCCCAAATTAAAAAATAAGATGGCTGTGGTTTCTAGGGTAATAAATTCCGGACGTAAAATTCTGCCCCATTCGGATGTCCGAAAGGGCAGGGCCCAAGCGACCACGGTCATCGAAAGTATCAACTTTCTGATTCACTACTGCAACATCCGCGGTATCAGGTCTAATCTTAATGTTATTCACCAACACCTTGAACAAATACAACCTGATATTTTGTTTCTATCTAAAACACAAGTCTCCTCTGAAAGCTCCGAGTCACCCGACTTGCAATTTCCTCAATACCACCTTCACTTTAACTTTCGATATAAATGAGGCGTATGTACCTACATCAAGGACAAAATTGCTTACAAGAGGGTTTCTTCCTTAGAAAATAAAAATGTTGACGTGGTTTGGTTTAAACATTCTGGTCCTAATTTTGTGAAATTCTACTGTTGCATTTATAGGTCTCCTAATGACAGTCGCTTCCAAGACTTCTTCGATCACCTTAGTATGAAAGTTGACTATCTCCCGTCTCAGTTTCCATCTTGGGATATCTCAATTGTAGGCGATTTCAATTTTCATAACTCTAATTGGCTTCAGTTTTCATCTACTACAAATCCCGCTGGTCATAGTGCAGAAACATTTGCTATTTCATGTGATCTCACACAAATGATTTCTGAACCCACAAGCATCCCTGATAACCCTAACCATACTCCACATCTTCTAGATCTCTTTCTTATATCAAACCCTCTTGTTTATAAAACTTCCGTTCCTTCGCCTTTAGGTTTTGCTGACCATTGTCTAATAGAAATCATTTCTACTGTACCTAATTCCACTGTTGTTCGCAAAACCGATAGAACCTTGTGGTGTTTTAAGCTCGATGGAGTAATTTACGGGATTTTTTTGCAACCTTTCCATGGCGTGAATATTGTTTTAATTTGTCCTCTTCTTCGGATATCGCTCTTTCAGTATCTGAACTCATCCTCATAGGAATGGAGTTATACATTCCCAAAAAACAGTACCGTATAGATCATTCGAGTTCCCAACTCTGGTTCAATAAGGCTTGTGCTGATGCAATATCTTTAAAAAATAAATATTACATTAAATGGAAATCTAATAAATCGGTCGACAGTCATGTAGAATACGTTGGTGCTAGAAATATCTGCAACAGTGTCATCACTAAAACTAAAACGTTGTTGGAACAACGAAAATGAAATGAACTAGCTACATCTCTTTTAGGCAGTCGTAAATTTTGGTCTTTAACTAAAGCCATTAGTAAAAACTTTGGAACATCATCATTTCCCCCCCTGACATCTATTGACGGATCGGTAGTTGCTGATTCTCTAGACAAAGCCAATGTTTTTGAGGATTTGTTTGCATCAAACTCGTGTCTCAATGATTCTGGAAAATATGTGGCCCTAGTCAACTCTTCTTCATACGCTATGAAACCAATTCATTTTCGGTACAAGCTCTTGAAATCGATCATCCTCAATAAGGCGACTGACGGTATCCCAGCTATGGTCTTAAAGGAATGTTCCCCCGAACTAGTACCAGTCCTATCTAAGCTCTATACGATCTCTATGTCTTCTAGGGAATTCCCTCCATCATGGAAGTTAGCAAATGTTCAACCTATTCTCAAAAAAGGCGATAAGACCGATCCCTCAAACTACCGACCAATTGCCATCACTTCGATTTTGTCTAAAATTATGGAAAAACCATCAATCAGCAATTCCTCACGTTCCTTGAAACTAACAAACTCCTTAGTGACCACCAATATGGGTTTAGGCAAAGTCGTTCAACAGGTGATCTTCTTTCATATGGACCCAAGTTTGGAACAAACAGAACAGTCCGGTGAAACAGTTGTAGTCGCTTTAGATATTCAAAGGCATTTGACCAGTTTGGTGTTTACTTGCCAAACTCACCTCGTTTGGGTTAAATGATACGCTCATCAACTGGGTTTCTAGTTTTTGATAAAGACGAATACGTTCGTAGTTGATGGCTTTTTTCAAAAGAAGTTAGCATTAACGCGGGCGTACCACAGGATCGTTATAGCGCTCACTTTTTGCTGTACATAAATGACCTTATTTCTTCAACAACTAACCCCATCCATTGCTTTGCTAAGATAGCACTCTTCACTGTAGTTCATATCAGTCTATAAGAATGTCAAATCAAGAAATTAAAAAATGGCAAATTCAATCAACAAAGACATCAACGTATTCTCGAATGGGGAATAATCTAGTTAAATTTAATGCTAAAACTCAGTGTTGCCTTGTGTCCGCCAAAAGATCGATCATTTCCTGTTGTAAGTATGAATGCTCAGTTCTTAAGTTTTCAGACTCTATTACTCTGTTGGGTATGACTGTATCTTCAAATCTCCATGGGTTGACCATCTTCTGTCAGCTACCAAAACAGCTGCTCGTAAAATAGGCTTTTGTACAGATCTAAGGTACTTTACCTCACAACAACCCTTCTGCTGTATAAGGCCCAAATTCGGCCTCATCTGGAATATATTCTCACCTCGGGTTAGTGCTCCCAATCGCTCTCAATATCGTTGATCGTATTAAAAAAGAACGATTAGGCTTATAAATGACCCGTCCTTAACTTCTCATATACAGTCTCTTGAGCATAGAAGGATGGTTTCAGTTCTTTCTTTGTATTATCGTTATTACAACGGCTATTGTGCTACTGAATTATATTCTTTGATACCATCTCGGACTATCTTTGCGAGAAACACTCGGTTCGATCATTCACATCATCAGTATGCAGTACATATCTCCACTTGTCGTACCAAACGGGCGCAATCCACATTTTTCTACACGGATTCTAAACTCTGGAATGATCTCCCTAGTTCCTGCTTTCCTCTCACTTATGATATGAGAACATTTAAGGTAGCTGTTCATAGGCATCCATTGGAAATTCATTATTCCTCTATCCATCATCCTAAGTGTTTCTGGGTGCTTTAGTACGATAGGCCAAATTTAGCCTGTTCAGGTCCACAATCATAAAAAAAAAACCATTCATTAAGTACCTGTTTTTAAAAAGTTTAGAGAAATTTACGGAGATATTTTTAATGGCCATATCTGTCCGTATGCAACCGTAAAAGTTTGAGTTGCACCTTCCTTAGAAGCCGACTAAAAACTGGAAAGGCTAATTTCTATGTTTACCTTAGAAAATACCGATGCAGTTCACTACCTAATACTATCAGATCCTCAAATTATACACAATTTGACTTCTAGTGAGCATATTTGACTTTTTTGGTCTAAATGATTTATTTTTGTTTTTCATAAAAGCCTTTAACTGCCCATACCTACACACAAATAAAGCATAACAAGTAATTCCGAATTTCATAGAAAAACGAAACTGAGAAAATGATGTACTTAAGGCGCTTATTGAAGTAAGCTAAGAGAATTTTTTAACGCATTTTGTGAACGCCATTTGCAAAACGGGTCTTTTCATACAAAATGTTAACTTGGATGGAACCAGATACTGTTTGTTGCGAAACCTCCAAAGGAGAATCATCTTTACCGTCTTCGACATGTCCACATTTTTATATAATAATTTTGGATCTAACACTCGAAAAATACCACGAGTTCTATAAATTTGACGTGAATATGATTTACAAATTAGTAACAGTGGCAGTACAATTGAATTTTAACAGCCAGAGTGCAGCTTATACTTAAATTAATTGCATTTCGGTTTATTGCAAATTTGATTTATTACAAACTAAAACAAACCGATCATGAAAAAAAAAACCTAAATGTACCATGGGATGAAACAGAGCATAATAGCCTCGAGAAAGAAACTCCTCTGGCAACTGCGTTGCTGTGGGCATTACTATTCTCTCGGGGAATTATGCTATTAACACAATAAAAAACATACAGTGTGTTTTCACATACAATAGTGTCATCAATAATATTCAAATTAATTATTTGCTTAAAATTATCAATAAAATAAAAGTAAAATAATAATATAGATTAGTTTACAAATAAAATAAAACAAACAGTAAAATTAAATAGGCAGCAACAAGGTAAACATAATAATAAAATTAAGTTAAAACTACACATAGGTAATATAAAAAATTTGACGTGGCCAGCACATAACTTCTTATGCGTATGTCGTGGTATATTGGCAAGTAGAAGAATAGTTAATCAAATAGAGAATATTGTCAAAGTATACATACTTGCTCTTTCCATTACAGACAACAGTTACTTTAGGCAATTTTTGTAGGGCTTAGTTATTAATTTACAACAAAATCTTATTCGGAAAACTCAGTTAACATTTAATTATCTTTAACAAAGATTACTTAATATTTCAATACAGTTAAATACGGCTATTTAGATATTCACAAAATGTGTTTAACGCTACTAGGTACCTCTATTTGGCAATAGATTTCAAACCAAAATTTGACAAAACCGAGCTAATCCTAACGTAACCCTAAATATGGAGATGTATTAAATTAGGATACCATTTGTTTAAGTTATCGTGCCAACAGATATACCCACACACACAAACACACACACACACGCATATACGAAAAAACAATAGAAAACACACGCACGCAACACGAAAACACGCACGCAACACACATACACATACACAACAACAACACATGCACACGACGCACACACACACAACAAAAAACACACAACAAAAAAACACAAAACAAAACACAAAAAAAAAAAAACGACGCAGCACACGCACGATGACGAACGACGCACCGACGCGCACGAAAAAGACGACGCACGCACGCACGACGCACGCACCACGACACGCACGCACGCGCACGAACGCACGCGCACGCACGACGCACAAACGCACGCACGCGCACGCACGCACGCAACGCAACGCACGACGCAACGCACGCACG
>JARFJB010001896.1:1360000-1377500 GCA_036346205.1 Vesta saturnalis | reverse complement strand
GATATCCCAATAGATACCATCCTTCCGAAAGTTACATATGAAAAATTGAACAATCGCTTAGAATGCGTGGAACATTACCAGGAGTAAATTATCAGAATTTAGAGCAACAAAAAAATGTTTTGATCGAAGAGATTGAAGTACAAATATTGGCTTATTTTAGAGTAAATCCACGGTCATCTATTAGACATGTAGCGCAAGAAGTAGGTGTATCAGTTGGCTCAATTCACAGGACATTAAAAATTCAAAATGCTGCCGTATAAAGTCGATTTGGTTCAACTTGCGGCCTCAAGACTCTGATCGGAGATTAACATTGATTGCATGGATAGTTGAGCAATGTGATCACAATCCATTATTTTTAGATCATATTTTATGGACAGATGAATCCAAGTTTACAAATAATGGAGTATTAATAAACAAAACAATCGTTATTGGTCTGACGAAAATCCTCATTGGTCAATGGAAACTAACCATCAAACCGTATGGGTACTAATGTTTGGTGCGGTTTAATTGGAAACCAATTACTAGGACTTATTTCTGTGATGGCAATCTAAACGCCAATAGGTATCTTCAATTTTTAGATTACGTGCTACCAACAATGTTCGATGAGTTTTCGCTTCTGCGACAACAATTGTATTTCCAGCAAGATGGAGCTCCAGCTCACAACGCGTTGATAGTAAAAGAATATCTTAACCAAACGTTCTATGAACGATGGATAGGAACTAACGGCCCGGTAGAATGGCCTGCGAGATCACCGGATCCACCATTAAATGTTATAGACTTAAAGAATAAAATTACAGCTGAATGTGTTAATTTAACTACGCAGCAAATCAAAAAGCAACTAACCATGAACTCAGGCGACGATTAGAAGCATGTCTAGAACAGAATGGTGGCAACTTTGAACAATTTATTCTAATTATAACTGATTTTGTTTAATTTTTTCTAATCATATAATAAAATTGAAAAACTTTCGATGCATTTTTCTCTAATTTTGTTTTATAAAACCCTATAAGGATTTTATACGTATGTATTGAAAAAATAGGCAATGCAAAAAAAAATATATATACAGTGTGAAAAAAATAAAATTATGGCCAAACCGGAAGCTTAAAAATTATCTAAACCAAGCACTTAATAGAGTATTTGTAAATGAATAAAAACTATTTAAACATTTTGGAAACGCAAAAAAGGTTATTATGCGTCCGATTATATTGAACCATATATATATATATATATATATATATATATATATATATATATATATATAAATATAAAAATATTATACAGGTCTAAAATACGCCATAATGTTTTTTGAGTACTAGTATCAATGTCAAATTTAATTGCTACTGTCAACGAGAATAAAAATCAGTTTTTAAGTGAATTGTATATTTTTCTCCAAACTATTTAGTTAATTAATTATAGTAAAGTTAAAGAGCATTTTTTATTATATTTTCAAAAATATACTTAAACAAGTTCATTAACAAATATAATTTTATCTCATAGTTTTGATATTAAGTATGTAATTGGAAAAAAAAAAATATAATGAAGTTAAAATTTGTCCTGTTAAAATAAATGGACTTTTAACTAGTTTAGCTCTAAAATGATTACTAAAATGAACAATTTAAGATTTTATTTATTGGATAAAAAATTTTTTGTTTTTTTTGTTAATATTGGGTAATAGATAAAATTATAATTAATGAGAAGAATTACTGAACTGAATTTTATCTTGGGGTTACTGCCTTGCTAATATTTTGAAAATCTTATAGAGTTTTGAAAAGGTGTATTCTGTTCATTTTTAAAAACAGTTGGTTTTTCAATAAGAATTATAATGCTAAAGTTAAGCCTTAAACTTAAGTTATACTATCAACGTAAATGTTAATGTTCTTGTTTGTAGCTCTCGTAAGTTTCTTCTTGGTTCTTCTTACGAGTAGTAATCGAACTATGTCATAAATTCGCAATTACAATAAATTTCGATATTTGAGGTTATTATCATTTAATGTTTAAGTGTAAAGTATTTACTTAATAGTTTCAAAGAACACGCGACTTTTAAACATCATCTTAATTGCTTTGGTTTCGTTAGAAATGTTGAAGCTAGATTGAAGAAGACTTAAGTAGTTCATATTTTGTGCCTACATGCAAATATGCACGGGGTGGCCAACTAAGTATGCGAGGTACTGTATCTGGAAAACTATCCATCGTAGAGGCTTGCGCAAAAAAACGTTGTACTAAAACGGCCAATACAAAAACCTGGAAAATATTTTCATGTTTCTGAAATGGCCTAGCGTAACTGCAATCTTGAATCTAAAAAGTGATGTTTCTGTGAATTCTGCTATATTAACCTAATAAAAACTGATCTTTAAAGTCAAGGATAATCTGAACTTTTTGTTTGGCACTTTTGACGTATCTATAAAATAAAGTGGTGGTACTCAAAGGTTTTTAAATCACCGTATTTTCAAAACGGCTAATCCGATTTTAACAAACTTGGGCGCGTTGAAAAGAGCTTTTCTTGGGCTACAAATGTTAAAATAATAGAAGTTTTGTTAGTTTTACATGTCGTCACTAGAGGGCTTTGTTCGACATTCCGACAGAAACGGTTAATTTTCGCAAAAAAATTAAATGCATTGGTATGACTTTTTTCATCAACAAGTAACTAAATGATGCTTAAACGAGCTCGCGAAAACTGCATCTCGATATCTTGTTCCTATCCTAAAATATCCCTTAAATTTTTATTTTCTTTAACTATATTTTTCTGGAATTGTTTCTATTATGTTGTTACGTGTTTAAAAGGGGAGCTGGAAGAAAAGGAAGAAGTAAAGGTATCTCTGCTCATTCACAGATAGTGAGCACACCGAACTAGCTCAAAATTGTCGGATAGGGCGTGGTGAGAGAAGAAAGGATGTTAAATATGCCGGCGCCAAGAGCCGCTCCCCTAAATAGAGATAAAATTCACCACTGTCCCGACTCTTGGACAGTGGTGCAGAATGGAATGAGCAAGGGGGTTGTAGGAAAAGGGAGGTACGCCAGGAAATAGAAAGAATAACACTGCTGTAGTGCGAAAGAAACAACTGTATAATATTTTATTTTTAAAATCAAAACCAAATCGTTGAGGGTGTGGATCGAATTAATCCACAACAAAAACAATAGATGTAAATACCCCAATTGTACAAAAAAAAGATTCAATACCGTTCGCAAGCAAAATAATTTTATTCTGGGTTCGTCACCTGTGAACCGGTTTATTTACTTTTTTAAACAAAACTTAAACATTTCCCATTTTCAAGGGAAGACCTTGGTTTTTATACCTAAAAGGAACATATATCGACGCCTATACAAAGCGTAAAGTATTACCAAATAATAATAAAAAAAACTTGCGGTGGTTTACACAAAACAGGTAATAAAGAAATAATTTTTATATTCAGCAAAAATGTTATAGCTCAGCAAATGCAATAAAAACATATGTTTATATAACGGTTAGTTAGGCTACTTTGTAATTACTTTTGCGCATCCCAATTAAAGTGATGCTGCGCACAACACAAAAATGGCAGCCACACTAGGTACAATTAGATGTTACTATTATAATCACAAAACAAAATGAGGGAAGAAAATAATGGTAAAAGGACAGATAATGACGGTCACGTGGTTGTGAAGTGAAAGATTAATGATACAGCAATAAGGATATAGTGATAACAGGTATACAAATATAGGTTAAGATATTATTGTAACTGACTAATTGGTTTACATTATTTTTAGCAGGTGTACTTCATCATTACTTGTCTAAAGGTTTACACAATAGTTATTCAATTAAAGCTCATGTGACAATAGAAATAGAACGATCTAACCTTTGTATAAGCAGGTAGTAATTACGTTCAGTCAATGCCCTCGGATCACGAACATATGCAGAAATTATCACGATCCTGTTTTATTTTAGTTACGATTCAGAAGTTAAACTAGAATAGTACTTGAATGTAGAT
Organism: Vesta saturnalis; assembly: GCA_036346205.1. Taxonomy (NCBI): domain Eukaryota; kingdom Metazoa; phylum Arthropoda; class Insecta; order Coleoptera; family Lampyridae; genus Vesta; species Vesta saturnalis. Next base: position 1,373,538 of record JARFJB010001896.1, on the reverse strand, counting down.
AATATGGAGGTATTAGTTGAAGTTAAATGGTTGAGACTAAAAGGAGAAGGTAATTCGTTGAAGCCAAAAGGAAAAGGTAATTCGTTGAAGCTAAAAGGAGAAGGAAATTAACATTATGTAAGTAAATAATCTTTATTCGTTACCCCTTAGATGGAACGGGCCAAATGAGAATCTATCGAAGTGCTTTCCTTGGTTTACGAAAGCATCAATAATTCATGTCTTGATTAAAACGTCTTCAAACGCTAGGAAAAAAGTCAGGTATTACTAACAAATCAGAGAAATTCACCGGTAACTTACTCGATCTTGCCGAAGAAAATTTTTCTAAAACCGCATGTAAGCGAGCAACAAAACTTGTAGATGATGATGTGAAAAACACCAGTTGTTTTATTGCAAATTATGCTTCTTAAAGATATATCCGATTATTTAAATCGTATACTAATATACAGTAATTTTTCAAGAAGACATCAAAATTTTCAGCGTGGCAAAATGGACGCCACAGGAAAGAAAGAAGACGTAATTTTTATGTTAAAGTTGTACTATTCCAAATCTATTATATTGACCTTTATCTATCAATAAAAACAAAAATTCTAAATTGTGATTTCTCCACTAACGCCATCTAGAGAGGACTTCTAAAAGCTTGTAATATAGTTCACCTTAATTACCTATATTTTAGGATACGTCACTAGAGGGAGTAACAATGCAGATTTTAAATGAAATATTATATAAATGAAAATTTATAACGTTCGAATAACCAAAGGTACGAAAATTTATATTAGGCTAATGGTAAAATTATTTAGAAAGATTATGTGGTTCAAGTTATGAATAGAAACAACTTAAGCATTCCTAGAAAGAAGGTTTGAGTAAACATGTACAACTTGTACAGAAATTTACAGTGAAATAACAAAGTAACCTAAATATACCAAACCCAAATTAAAGGACCGATTTAAAGGAGGAAGGTTTTTAATGCCCCCGTAAATGCTCGAAATGCTTACCATCACGCTCTATGCATTGCTGAAGCCTCTCAAGACTAGACAAAACCGCAGCTTCAATTTCGGCTCTCGGTATGTTACGTATTGCGTTATGCGTTACGAATCCGGTGTCTCATATCTTCTCTATTAGTAGTTTGAGTCCGAAACATGATGTCCTTTAAGCGCCCCATAAATAAAAATCGAGGCAAGTTAAGTCTGGCGATCGCGGAGGCCATGGAAACAGACTTCCTCTTCCAATCCACCGCTGTTGAAATACTGCATTAATATGCTCTCGCACATTAATAGCAAAATGTGCTGGAAAACCATCCAACTGCAAAAACAATTTTTGCCTTGTTTCCAGAGGCACATCTTCCAACAACAACGGTAATTGATTGGCCAAAAAGTCAAGAAGTACATTGCCATTTAGGGGTTCCTCGAAAAAATATGGCCCAATAATTTTGCCTCCCAGTATACCACACCATACATTTACACTCCAACATCCTTGGCGCTGAACCATCCCGTCACTACTGAAGGTGGCTTCATCGGTCCAAAGAATTTGAAATAAAAATTCTCTATTTTCGCGTATCATGCCTAACATCCAATGGCAATAGTCTAACCTTCGATCAAAATTTTCCTCTTTCAAGGCCTGATGCAAAACGACATGATATGGGTGCACTCTTAACGTAATTAAAAAAAATTTAAACGAATACATATATATTTTGATGGCCATTAGAACTTACCTATGGTCCTTCAAAATATTTTGAACCGTTGTCCGTGATATGCCCAACTCATTGGATAATGCTCTTGTGCTAACATGAGGATTTCCTTCAATATAGCCCAGTACACGGTTAATATTTTCTTGTGTTCTTCCAACTCTTTGCCGTTGAAATGTAGGCCGAAAACTACCATTGGCTTGTAAGCTCGTCACTAACCGGGAAAAACTATTACATCGCAAGGACGCCGATGTGGATATCGAGCCGCGTAAACTCTTTTAGCTACTGCGGCATTCTGAAGACATTCAAAATAAACCGCAAGAATATCAACAGCTTCATTATTCGTAAAATTTTGAAAGCACAAAAATTGCTCAAAGTAACGCGAAAGTACTGACAATTTGAGGATTATGTATGTTTTGTTTAGGTATCTGTTTCCATTGCCTGCTTCTATTAATTATATTTTTTAGCATTTAAACAAACAAAAAATAGGCCTTTCGTATAGCTTTTAGCATTGCTTACTTGCCCGTAGTAATTTCAAAAAGGGTGATTTTATTCTGGTGTATAAATTTACAGACATTTAAAATCGCAATTTCTAGGTAACCTATTCAGAGCCGAAATTGAAGCTGCAGTTTTGTCTACCCATAAGAGGCCTCAGTAATGCACAGAGTGATGGTCAGCATTTCGAGCATTTACGGGGGCATTGAAAACCTTCCTCCTTTAAATCGGTCCTTTTTAGGGCCACAACTTACATAATAGAAACAATTCCAGAAAAATATAGTTAAAAAAAAAATTTAAGGGATTTTAGGATAAAGCTTTCTTTGGCCGATATTTTAGGTTATGAAGAAGATATCGAGATGCGGTTTTCGCGAGCTTGTTTAGGCATCATTTATCTACTTGTTCATGAAAAAAAGTCATACCAATGCATTTAACTTTTTTTGCGAAAATTAACCGTTTCTGTGGAATGTCGAACAAAGCCCTCTAGCGACGACATGTGAAACTTCAATTATTTTAACATTTGTAGCCGAAAAAGCTCTTTTCAACGCGCCAAGTTTGTTAAAACCGGATTAGCCGTTTCGAAGATACAGGGAGTTGTTTAAGGAAACCTTTGAATACTCCCCACCACTTTATTTTTAGACATACGTCAAAAAGTGCCAAACAAAAAAAATTCAGATTATCCTCGACTTTAAAGATTAGTTATTTTTTTATTAGGTTAATATAGCAGAATACACAGAAACATCACTTTTTTAGATTCAAGATTACAGTTGCGCCCCCTAGCGGCCATTTCAGAAACTTGAAAATATTTTCCAGGTTTTTGTATTGGCCGTTTTAGTATAACTTTTTTTTGCGCAAGCCTCTACGACGGATAGTTTCCCAGATACAGTCCCTCGCATTCTTAGTTGGCCACCCTGTACAAGTGGCAACATCAATAAAGTTATGTCTCTCTCCCACTTATATAATGCTTATTGGGTTTCTTTCTAGCTTATTATAAGTCAGACTCGCAATAATGTTTTTCCATACCTATATATGATATATATATATATATATATATATATATATATATATATATATATATATATATATATATAAAGTCTGTTTATTCTTAGATGACGGATATAGGATTATCCGCCTACAACAAGTACAGAAGGTAAAATAGACATTCGTACCCTGTCTTACTAATAATGTTTACCTGCAGTTAAAACCTCCCATTTAAAACAACCACAGCTTTTGCAGATATAAAGAGAGAGTGCAATAGAATTATAATGTAGCGTTCAAGAGAAAGATAAAATAGTTCATTATTATGAATACAAAGTTTTCCTGCTATATTACAACAATTTCAGTAGATATGAAAATATATTTAGGGAAAGCCATGTTTATGTATTTTAATCACATTTAGATAAATACGTTATCAGAAAAGTTAAAATATGTGTCATCTATTTATGTGAAAATGAACAAAACAAAAATTAAGGTAACTAATTACAATGTAATTACGCCTTAATTCAAAAATTCCATAATTTATAACAATAAACTGTATAGGTTCCATCCTAAAATGGTGTTTTGTGGTATGAAATATTAATTTACAAATAACTCAAATTCTTCCACAGTATTACAACAGTTTAGCTAGATATACAGAATATATTTGGGGAAAGCGATGTTTACATATTTTATGTACACAATATACAAACACTTTATCACTAAAACTGCACACATAAATACACAAATGTTAAAAATGAACAAAACTATAATTAATGTGCCTAACTACAATGTAATTATGCCTTAATTCAAAAATTCCAAACTAATGAATTATTAATGAACGGTGGATACTAATTATCATATAAATAGATGTACACATTTTATAATTTAGTATAAAACAAAAGTTTGTGTGAAATGGCAGTACTAAAGAAAATGGAAGTGAATTACATAAACAGCATCCGTAGAGCAACGCTTTCTAAACTTAAAACATTTGGGCTTTAAGTATAAAAAACGGACAACAGGAGAAGTTTGTGCGAACGAAGTCACGTAGTTACCAAACGAAACAAATTCCTACGTTGTTATATCCAAAATTTGTATTGTTATAATCCCTTACCTTTCGTTTCTCTTGACGATACGTGGGTGTTCGATAAGAGTATATCTAAATTTGCGTGGCAAGGCGATAGTGTAAAATCCATGCAAAATCCGAAGAGAAGCTCGGATGGAAAACGCTACATTATTGTACACGCTGGTATGGTTTATAGATACAACTTTTATTTACAAATTTACTCTTTCATGTTAATTTGAGTATATACAAAATGTATATGTATAACGATTAATGATGTCAAAGGAATAATCTTTTGTTGTGTAAAACTGTTTTAAAATAAATGTATTTACATAACGTTCATTACTCATGCCAAACAAAAAATTTAACAGAAACACTTGATTCGACGTTAATATAAGCACATAAATTATAATTTTTGTTAATATTTATAAAACGTTGATTAATGTTTTTGCGTTTATCTGTAAAACGTTTCGATACTTTTATTTACTGAAATTAGGTATTTGAAATTACGATAATAAGTTTATGAATGATTTTAGCAGAAAAACTGTTGCTCTTAAATGGTGATTGATATAATTCTGCATTTTATTGCACTACATGTGACTTACACATACCTACTGTAATTCTAATAATTTGTTAGTTATCATATAGAAAGTTTTTATGTACAATTTTTATTTTTCTCGATATCTATTGTTATTATTCCAGGTAATAATGTGAAACATAACGTCTTATATTTTGATAGTAATAGATTTGTTCGAAAATCATTCTTTATGTAGACAAATTTAAAAATTCTCATAACTTATTGTCTAACGAACGTTTTATTTCGTTACTTTGTTGAAAAGAAGGTAATTAATTATAGGAATCCTCACGATGAGTTGCCTACAGCAACTCTATTGTAGATCCACAGGAAGTATGGTTTTTGTAGTTTGTATTAATTACGGAAACAAAAGATAAAAGAATGACGTTGGTACCAGTGGTAAAGAAAATATGTCTTACACAATTTACACAATACATAATTTGATGATATGTAGAATACATCAAAGGAAACTGATTATTCTATTCAGTTACAACGAGAAGGTATAAGCAACCAAATAATAACATGTTTTTCAGAACAATTATGTTGATCATAACATTACATTTTGATTCCATAGTTAAAATTGAATTATATGTATATTTTAGTTTCATTTCACAAAGTACGGACTTGTATTTTTTGTTTTTTTTTTTAATTTTCTGCGACATCCTGAATCTATGACACCAAACAATATTGTAAATATTTAGAAATTAGATTTGAAGTATTTAAAAGCTGCAGTTCGGAAAGCACTCTTTTATTGAAGCTATGTAGGCTAAAACCAAAGTTAGTCGGTACTTAGATTCAAATAAAACTATATGGTACAAATTCTGTTTACATATACAGGGTGTTTCGGAAAGAATACACAACTTAGGGAAATGATAGATCTAATCATTTTAACACAAAGCTTTCAAATAAACCTAAATCCAATAGTGCTTCGTTTTCGAGATACAGGGTGTCAAAGTTACAAAAAAAAGTTGATTTTTGAAATATCAAAAAACGAAAAGATCTATTTTTCTCATTCTCGCTATAATAAATAGAGATATAAAATACATTGGTTTTAGCTTATTAATACGTTCTCATGTGAAGTAGCGTAGAACGCAAGGGGTAGTGCAACCTTTTACTCCCTAATTTCTACGCCAATGGAGTAACTTTTTTTTAATTAAAATATGAAACGTTGATGTTTTTCAGATAAAAATGGTATACTTTGTCTAAATCGATAACTTTAACAGTTTCTAAGATATTTGTATTTTTGGGTATTTATTACCTTAGGCAAGTTATTAACTTTGAAGTCAAATAGTGCTTCGTTTTCTGTATCTCGAAAACGAAGCAATATTTGACTTTTGTATGAAAGTTTTGTGTTAAAATGGTTAGATCTATCATTTCCTGAAGTTACGTGTGTTCTTCCTGAAACACTGATTTTCACATTTTGATGTTTTCCAAATACTACAGAATAATAATGACCTGTCTAAGCAGTTGGTAGTAAATACCTAAAAATGCAAATATCTTAGAAACTGTTAAAGTTGTCGATTTAGACATAGTATACCTTTTTTATCTGAAACACGCCAAGCTTTCATATTTTAGTAAAAAAATTGAATTTACTCAATTGGCGTAGCAATTAGGGATTAAAAGGTTGCACTGCTCCTTGGGTTCTACGCAACTGTACATAATAAAAACGTATTAATAAGCTAAAACCAATGTACTTTATATCTCTCCTTATTAAACCAAGAATGAAAACATTACCTGTTTTCGTTTTGGAAATATTTCAAAAATCAACTTTTTTTTGTAACTTTGATACCCCGTATCTTGGAAACGAAGCACTATTGGACTTACATTTATATGAAAGTTTTGTCTTCAGAATGATTAGATCCATAATTTTCTGAAGTTACGTGTATTCTTCCCGAAACACCCTGTATAATATTATTAACTGTTACGCTGGTTGTCTTGTACTCATAGCATTTGTTAATAGGTTTTATTTCATAAATTCTTTTCTTTAGTTTAAACTAATAATGTTATAAATATGCTAAATTTAAATTCAATCCTTAGAATATAAATCAAATAAAACTTTTGAATTTTATGTTAATTTTTTCAATTATAATTTAACTTGCTTTTTTAATTTTCGTTGCTCGTGTAACATATAGATTTTACACCAAATATTGTTTAATTGTAAAGGCGGCGCTCATTTGTTTTACACCGTTAACTCGACACGCCAACGCATTATTCTTAATAATAATTAAAATGTTTATTTTTGAAGTTATTTATAAGTTTTTAATTACTCATGCATACATTTTTGAAATCAAAATTTTTAGCTCTTTACGATGGTGTAAAAATACAAAATGGTTTCCATAAGAAAAACAAAAGTTAGTGTTGATAACAAGCAAACTATTGACTGTAAAATTTTTTGTCACCTAAAAGTACAGTTGTAAACACTTCTACAGCCAAAAATTAAAATCGCATGTTTTATTTGATTTATAAATATATATATTAATATAGTAATCTTAAAGTTAATAAAATTCATAATTTTCGGTACTTTTGTTACAAAAATTATTATTATTAAAGTTTGAGACGTTTGCTTTTCTTTTCGGGCACTTTTATTTTTACTTTCATAATGAAAATAGGTAACATTGTAAATACAAACACAATAATCTATGTCAGAATGATGTTTAAAACTTCATGTCAGATAGAGATTGATAGGCAATACATGTGAACCTAAAAAATTTCAAAGCCGGCCGCTTCTATAAGATATCAATAATACAATTTAACCATTTTCATTTACATAATTAATTTTTAGACTTACCTTGTATTATATTAAGAAACTTTATAAAGAGAAATTATGCAAAATTTAATTTTTTTTAAAATATGTCTACACTTTTTCATATAAAATTAATCGTTATTCTGATAATGAAAAAATTTGAACAAGAAATTCTACCTTAGGAATTTTATTGCCGCCGCTAGATTACACGTCATATCAAAAAATTGCATAGAACGTAAATGATCGATATGCTTAAGTTCTATATAATGGTATTTTTATATCTTTGAAATACTCAGCTGTTTTAGACATATTTGATAAAAACCAAGAGCTGCTAATAACATCGCCGCTGGATTTCTCCAAAAATCTAATCATTACACACAAACACACGCACATACAACCACAAATGCACAAACGTACACACGCACACATGCACACAAGCAAACACGCACACAGGCACACACGTACAAACGCACACGCTCACACACGCACATACGCACACACAGCACACACACACACAACCACACACACACACACACACACACACGCACAACACACGCGCACGCACACACACACACACACACACACAGCACGCACACGCACACGCACACGCACACAAGCACACACAGTTGCGCACAAGCACACACAGTCGCACACACAAACACGCATACGCATACCCGCACGCACGCAATAGTGAAAAATAAGTCGATTGCATACTCTTCTATGCCTACATATGTATATGTAGACTAGGTTGGAAGGTAAAAATCAGCAAGAAGCCGTTTAACCTGTGAAATTGTACCTATTATTTCTGTATTGTTCGAGGGAGAAACCAACGTACACCCGTACGCATAACAGTACGTGGGCATCTTGGTTGAGTTAAGCGTAATTATTTAGTTAAAACAAACTTTAAAATTACTTAAAAAGCGGAAACAATTAAATGACTAAACTTCATAGACGTACATGTGTAAGGCAAGCGAAGAAATAGAGACAGTACTTTTGTATCTCTCTTAACCGGTGGCTTCAAAACGTTACTCATAAATAAACGTAGAGTGCGCATTCCAGTATGTATTGAGTTCAATGATGTAGACTGGTGCCGACTACATATTAAGAAGATGTACTGCGTCTAGACAGATAGTATTCGATTACATTTTCGTAAGAAGTTACATATATATCATCTTTGTAAACAACTTTAATCATAGTTTTTATATACTATACCACGTACAGTTTCATTAGGTTAATTACACATTAATTTCGTTTTTGTACGTTTAATTTGTTACAAAACTAACAACCACCAAGGTACATACACAGAGTTATTGAATTTCAGATACTCGCATTCAAAGGCTTCAGATTTGGCGATATAGCGCATTGATGAAAGGCAGTTTCTATCAACAATATTAAATAACTATGCAATTTTCGTATATACTTAACTATTACATACAATCTCTCATGACTATGATGCTCAATTGAAAGAAAGCGTACAAGTAACATCCTAAGATTAATGCCAATGTTTGATAGCATACAATGAAATAATACAAAATTCGACTGGGTATCCACTAGAAGTGTAATTTATTATTTAAACATGCTGCTAAAGATTTTTATCCTCATTATGTACACGCTTATGTAAATAGTTTGCAAATTACTCCCATATTTATTATTTGCGGTAATTTCATTTTTTGATCATTGAGTAATGAAATATATTCATTAATCAATGGTTTGATAAAATAATAGGTACCTATTTACGACCACTACAACTGCTTTGCGACTATTAGTTTCAAGTATCTAAGTGCGTTAATAGTTATTTACGCAATAAATGGAATACATACTATTAATTAATACTTTCAATTTTAGAATTTGAAAATTTAGGATTAAGTACTCACTTTTTCCTAATGGCACATTATTATTGTATCTTACAAACCAATGAGAAACCTGTAAGTTTCATTAATTATGTCCAGACCTATACTCAAAAGCTTTTCATTTATTTCAAATTGTTCACTATTTCATGTTGTAGAATGTATCTTTAAATTCTTTTAAATTTAATCAATCTTTAGGAGAAATGAGGTATTAACTATTTAAAGCACCACATGTTTAAAATGAAATTGTTGTCAAAAAGGTATATCTACATAATTAACAATTACTTATTATTAATTTTATAATTAATAATAATTGTTAATTACGTAATTACTTTTTAACTTATTCGTTCATTGTTAGTTTAAGGTCCAATAAAAGAAACCCGGTGCAAATCAATGAAGCACCTTTCGTCGATAGAGATTGAAATTTTTGACACGCAATACGGCCCGGCCGAAGAGAAAGCCACCTAGCAACAGTAAAAACGAATATCCCAGTAAAATTAGTCACTTATTACTTATCTTATATAAACCTCTAAGGAAATATCTTTTGTACGTCAATGTGTATCTTTTAATAATTCACACGTAAAATATTATAGTCCAGTAAACGCATAATTTTAGGTTGCAAAATTCATGGTAGGTCTGGATATAGACCTGTTTTGTGTTTTTCGGGTCGCTGAATCCGAATTTCCAACTTCCCACTAAAAGTCCCCCCCCCCCGCTTCCCGCCAAATTAAAAAAAAGAAAAATATATCGTTTTTTGGGAAAATCGTTATTTTGTGTATTTTAGAGAATAACTATCTGTAAATTCACAAAGTAGACAAAATTTGTGAAAAAAAAATTCATATGATATTTTGACGTAGGGCGAATGGGTAGGGCGTTAGAGCGTCTCAGATCATGCGTCTCGGTGCCGTACGCGCACCGGGACATCAGACGTATAACTGAGTCGTTTTGGCGTAAATGTAAATTTGTAAATAAGTAAGCAATGTTTATTGTTTATAAACAGCTGCCCACCATATTGGTTCTCATTTGAAGGTTAAATTAAATGTCTAATGTCAAGCATGTGTCAAGCCAGCATTTTGGTTTTCACCAGTTCTACAACGGTTCTGTCACACCTGTCACAGTCATGTTAGTCGAGAATTCTGCCCCAGAGCCATGTGTCGTGTCATATTTATAGTAACTTGTTTATCGCGCTCGCAGTGTGTTTTATAAGATTTGCAGTGTGTTTTTAATTGAATTGTTTTAAAAAAACGTGTTATTGCACACGTTTTTAGGAACTGTTTTTACCATGACCATGGTTGATATGACATTAAATTGCTTCATTCGCGAACTTCCGTTATCGGATGACGGAACAGTGAACATAACGAAAAAGGTTTAAAATCTTTTCGGGCAGCGAGTTTGAAGCGTAAAGATAATAAAAGTGATCTTTTGACCGGGCGTACGACGATTGTAGTGCATCGGAAGTGTCAAAAGTCATATGTTAATGAAAAACTAATCGCAGTGTATGTAAAAAACTGACCAGTACCGGAATATCCTGTAATTGCGCAAGGGCGCTCTGGGACACCAAGTTTTTCCTTCAAAAACCATTGTTTTTTGTGCGGTAAATCAATGTCGACTACGTATTTTCTTCAACAACGACGTTTGCCTCCAAAGCGAAGGGACAATGTGCGTCAGCTAAACATACGAAATAGAGCCATAAACTTCGCACAACAACGAAGATTGATGATTGAGACGATAAAATTATGCGTCGTTTAACTACTGTTGAAGGCGATTTAGTGGCGAAAGAAGCTCAGTATCATTTAACTTGCATGAAAAAGCTTACTCTAATTTCAAAACCCAAGTCTGAAGAACTTGCAAAGCGTGGTGCTTTCGAAACAGAAGTATAAGCTGCCATGAAGTACGTATTTTCTTTTCTCGAAGAAAATGAGCCAGAGTGTCAATTTTCGCTGACAGCACTTATGGACGAAATTAAATGTGACTATAAACCGGATATTAGAACTCAACTGATCGCTAAGTATGGCCATGGCATTATCATTTCAGAAGCCCCCAAAAAACCGTAACTCAGGAGACAAAATTCTTAATGATGTGTTTTACCAGAAAAAATGTGCCGATGAGCAGGAAGAGCGAAAGCGAATCGTGAAAGCAGCAGCTAGCATAATTTTGGAAGACATCAGGAGTAAAGTTTACGAGAAACAAGAATATCCTCCTTCTGACTATTTTTTCCGCGATGCAGAGTCTGATATTCCCAAAAGTCTCAGTATTTTTTTAAAACGTGTAATTTTACATCATAAGAAATCTGGATAAATGGAAGACCAAGTGCACATCTTTGGCACACTGCATAATTTGAGCAGCCAGATCTAATCTTTTTTTTCTCCCGTACAAATTGGTGTTTCAACTTTTATTTATAAAAGTTCGGCGCACGGCGATTAATCGACATTCTCGCATCTCTCGGTTCCTGTGCTTCTTATTCCAAGGCTAATACTTTTGAACTATCGTTAATAATGCGAGACCCCTTGAAAGTAAGGCAAAATTCTTTTTTCCAACTCATATATAATAATGCTGACTTAATACGCGAACTCTTGATGGGTCTTACACGTTCCACGCTATGGGTGGCACCTAGTGTATCACCCCTACGACTGCGATTTATCCTGACCAGCGCATTGGCAGATTAACCAAAAAACCTTCTGCAGCTGAAGTTGGAAAGTTTGGTGCCGTCCCCCTAAGACATTTTGTGAATAGGCAAGAATTAGGTTTGTCAGATGTAAAAATTGTGAATGTTGATAAAAAATCGTCTTAAAACAAACTTTGCCGTCAAGTTCTGATTTCATGTGGTTACTTGGAAAACATTCTGATATTCCTGGAATACCTGGTTGGAGTGGCTTTATAGAAGAAATGACAAATCACCTCCCTTACCACAAAACATTTATTAAATGTTTGCAATTTATTAATTCTCCTACTAGCAACTATGACACAGTGTACACATCCCATGTTTACGCAGTTGAAGAATGCCGCAAATTAAAGCAAAAAACCTATTTTGTTACTTATGATCAGCCTCTCTACATGAAAGCGCAAGACATCTTCGCAAATAGTGATGATAATGCTGTGTTAAATAACGTGATCTCAAGACTAAGTAGTTTAAAAGAATTGTTCGACACGGTATACGCCCTAAATTCTATAGAAAAAATGATGGCAGGCCACGCGTACTCCCGAGCACTTAGGGCACATTTTTTGGCGTATCTTTCACTGGCTGACATCATCATGCCTTCAATTGAATTTTCACCAGACTCAAGGGCTTACTTAGAACACTTCTTGTGGAATTTAGATACAGCAGTGATTTTAACAGTGGACGAAGAAGGACTTGTTCCAGAATTTGCTCAGAGATTTGAAGAATGTTTGGTAAAATTGACGCAGCACGGACCAACCGCAAAACTGTGGGTTCAGTATTTTCGAATGATTGCATTAGTCAGACAGTAGACAGTTCATCGAAGCAGAACGGACAGGTAATTGGGAGCTTCACTTGGACACAATTCAAAGAATGTTGTCGTACTTTTTTGCCAGCGGGCACTTCCACTGCACCCAACCTTGCCAACTATACCTACAACAAATGCACGGTTTGAAAAACAGAATGCCTGAAGACGAATATGAAATGTTCACAACACAAGGATAATTTACAATTAGGCGCTCTGACAAATTCTTCTGCGGAACGTGGTCAGACATGGTAATCGAACACTCTCTCATGAAAACCATAAAAAGCGAGGTGGCCTAACTCGTGGAAGAGGAGTCTCACAGAACATCCTAACAACTTGGACCCTGGGGACTGTTTATCTGCAAAATGTATGAAATGCTGTCGAACAATTTGTTAAAGTTGCCTACTAATCGTCAGAGCAGCATGTTGAACTTCGAAGTTCAAGGATCAACCGTGATAGTCAAGATGTGAAGAAAATGCTGACCTGGCTTAATCAATATCCACCCTTTCCAATATTTGAAAAGCTAAAGTCACTAAGCGCAGGAATTGTGGGTGATAAAAATTAACTGCCACATGGCGCAGGAACTCGGCTCAACCGGGCTTTCAAAACTTGAAGGTTCAAATTTTCAGTCCGTTAAGTTTCAGCGAAAAGAACGATATAACTCTCTTGGTGTGATGACAAATGGTGTAAAAGTCGACG